>CAXKVX010005089.1:0-88958 GCA_964058865.1 Eleocharis quinqueflora
TTTCGGTAGCCCCTGTACAACATTAACACAATTGTAATTTTCGAATTCCATTCCTCTTTTACTCAATGCTTCTTTCATTGATAATTTGTCTTTTAGGATCATCCAGAGGAAGATTTTTGTTAGGAATTCCACAATGTCAGAAGACTCCTTTCATTGATCCTAACCAATGAGAAAATGAGAAATTTTTTTATCCACCTATGTGGAATTCCTTTTGCATGGAGCAGATCAATGATGAAGTCTTCTGACACTGTGTCAAATGTCTTCTTGAAATCCACTTTAAACAATATGATCGGAATTTTAAGTTCGTGTCTAAGTACAAGGGATTTTCTTGATATCAAGAAAATTTCCATCAGACTTCGTCTCTTGACAAATGTTGTTTGGTTTTGCAGATAACTTTTTTTAATAGAATTTGCATTCTGTCATGTAGTAGCTTGAATATTATTTTGAAGATTGTTGTGATGATCGGTCTAAATCATATCTTGGACATTGTCGCATGTTAGATACATATTGCATGTTAGATAGATATTCTAACGATTGTTGTGATCACACGATCGATCAAAATCATATTTTTGAACATTGTACATGATAGATACATGTCGTTAGGTAGATTCGGGTCTGTTATCGCGCAACACTGTAAGTGCAACATGAAATTATCAGCCAAGATAAATTGCATGGAGTTTTTACATTGATGACATTAATCTCAAGATAAAGCAGCACGGATCGAGTCTTGTACTGCGCCAAATCTCATTCCGCTTTAGATACTCATTTTCTCTTTCTATATTTTTTAAGAAAATTAGTAACGC
This sequence comes from Eleocharis quinqueflora, assembly GCA_964058865.1. Lineage (NCBI taxonomy): Eukaryota > Viridiplantae > Streptophyta > Magnoliopsida > Poales > Cyperaceae > Eleocharis > Eleocharis quinqueflora. Next base: position 804 of record CAXKVX010005089.1, read on the forward strand.
AAATATCCAAATCGTTCCTCCTTCCCAAAAACCTGATTAATGGGAAATACTGAGGTGGCAAGTCGGACGGGTTTGAGTTGGAGTGGATCGAATCGGGTTAGTTTGATTTTTTCAAAATTCGGATTGTGGGTCGGGTCGGGTCTCGGGTCGGGCAACATTAACGTTTTTGGGATGCCGGGTCGGGTCGGGTGATGTTGGATCGGATCTCGGGTCGGGCAACGTCGATGTTTTTCGGGTGTTAGTTCGGGTCGGGCAACGTCGATATTTTTTTGGTGTTAGGTCGGGTCGGGCGAAATCAGGTCGAGTCTCGGGTCGGGCAACGTCGATGTTTTTCGGCTGTCGAGTCGGTCAACGTCGATGTTTTTCGACTGTCAGGTCGGGTCGGGTCTCGGGTCGGGCAACGTCGATGTTTTTCGGGTGTCGAGTCTGGTCGGGTGAAATCGGGTCGGGCAACGTTGATGTTTTTCGGGTTTCGGATCGAGTGTCGGGTCGGGCATCATTGGTTAGGGTGTTGGATCGTGGCGGGTCTCGAGTCGGACATCGTCATTATTTTTTTCAGTGTTGGATCGAGTCGGACCAGAGCAGATCGAGTCTCGGGCTCAAGCAACGTCAGCGTCATTGAATTAGTTATTTTGATTTTTGAGGTAAATGAATCTTGATCTCATTTATATTTGTGAAAAAATAATTATGTATCATAATCATTTCATTATCAGTAATCTACTAATATTCGATTGGGTTTCGTTTCTAGCTTATTCCGACTTGTTGTTGTTGTTGTAACAATTTAATGACCAATTTAAGTGACATAATAGCTTGTAAAATATTTTTATTTTTAGGTACTGAAAAATACATTATTGAATGCTCAATTAGTTTTCACTTAGACTCTTATCATATCATTGAACAATTAAAAATCTTTATTAATTTACCATTATTATTTTTGAAAATTGAATATATTATTTAATCTAAAATAAATATTAAATTTGTATAAGTTGAATTTATCATATATCACTTCACATGCATATGATTTTGATCATTTTTTACTGAAGATTAATATATCTTTATTAAGAACAAATTTTACGAGTTTTAAGTCATACTATTTAATTTCAACTAAATTATTGTGCACAATAATAAAATAATTACAACATCTAATAAAATGCTAAAATAAACTTAGAAATATATATAACACAATTAATAAAAGATGTACCTACAATGAACTTGTGTATAAAATCAACTTTTACAAGTCAATTAAAACATATCTCGTACGTAACTTTATCTAAATGCCTATGTGAAATACTTATATTAATTTCAGCCAAAGATTCAAATAAATTGAAAGTAAATTGTTAATAGCTTATAGATAAATTATGATACAGCAACATGTAATAGGTCGTCTGACCCGTTTCAAGTTCAAAAGTAACTTGCAACACAAGTAGGGTACACTTTTTCCAGCTTCACAGACTGGATTTCGTGTAAAAACCCTTCCAAAACAAACATAAATTGTGTTGAAGTTTCCTCTGACCCATCGGGTCAAATTTGTTAGAGGAATGCGTTTGGGTTTTAAACAGATTTGTTAGAAAAATGCGTTTGGATTGTCTACTCATTTCACATGTACTTTAAAAGCTTAAGAAAAGTTTTTTCCTAAGTGCAGCGCTGTCGAATGCACGAAACGATCACACAAATACCTTCTTGCGTCTTGTTGCATTTTAAGAGCGCAAATACCTTCTTGCGGGTCGGGCGATTTAGCATCACCGGTGTCGCCTCGAATCGGTTGTGGATCTTCTCTGGTCGGGTCGGGTCGGATTTCGGATCATCAGGTGTCGCCTCGAATCGGGTTATGGATTATCTCGGGTCGGGTCGGGTCGGATTTCGAGTCATCAGGTGTAGCTTCGAATCGGATTATGGATCTTCTCGGGTTGGATTTCGGGTCATCAGGTGTCGCCTTGAATCGGATTATGGATCTTCTCGGGTCGGGTCAGGTTTCGGGTCATTAGGTGTCGCCTCGAATCGGGTTATGGATCTTATCGGGTCGAGTCGGGTCGGATTTCGGGTCATCAGGTGTCGCCTCGAATCGGGTTATGAATCGTCTCGGGTCGGGTTCGAGTCATCAGGTGTCGCCTCGATCAGGTTATGGATCGTCTCGGATCGGGTCAGGTCGGGTTCGAATTAGTTTGACTTCAATAAAATTCGAATCGGATCGGATTTGAGTCGAGTCGGGTCGTCGGGTTTTTCGGATCGGGTCGGGTTCTGCCACCTCTAGCACCTGGCAAGTGACCTGCTATAATTAGCTATTAAATACAATAATTACTAAATTAATTTACAGCCCGAAATTTCTCATTTAATCATTTAGATTTTTAAATATTTAATATCACGAAGCACCTCATCTCCTATAAAGCACCCTCCGTCTCCTCCAACTCTACCATTCCAACAGCATCAATCTAAGAAAGCACACACCTCTACAAACAAACATAAATCATGTCAGTCTCAGAAAACCTGGAGCCAACTCTTCTCTCTCTCTCCCTTCATCACAATTCTTTTTCTTCAGCACTTGCACTGTTTATCATCACAATTCTCATCCTCTGGTTCTGCCCTGGAGGTGTTGCATGGGCTCTGTCTAAGGCACATCTAACAATACCAGGTCCTCCTGGTAATATCATATTTTCCTTCTCTGGCACCGCCGCACACCGGGTCCTTGCAAAAATAGCTCACTCTCTCCATGCAAAGAGACTCATGGCCTTCTCTGTTGGGTTCTCTCGTTTCATCATCTCAAGTAATCCTGACACTGCGAAAGAGATCCTAAACAGTTCTTCTTTCGCGGACCGACCAGTTAAGGAGTCGGCATATGAACTCCTCTTTCACCGTGCTATGGGGTTTGCACCATTCGGCGAGTACTGGAGAAACCTCAGAAGAATCTCAGCTACTCACTTGTTTAGCCCCAGAATGATACAATCCTTCAGTGAGAGTAGAAAGGAGATAGGAGAGAGCATGGTCAGAGATATAAAAGAATTAATGGGGAGAGACGGGTTTGTGCGTGTGAAGAGAGTATTGCATTTTGGGTCTTTGAACAATGTCATGATGAGTGTTTTTGGGAAGAGGTTTGAGTTTTGCAGTGGCGAAGGAGAGGAATTAGAGGAGATGGTGAGCGAAGGTTATGAGTTGCTTGGCGTTTTTAATTGGGGAGATCATTTTCCTATTTTGAGGTGGTTGGATTTGCAAGGGGTGAGAAGGAGGTGCAAGAGGTTGGTTTCCAGGGTTAATGTCTTTGTGGGAAGGATCATAGAGGATCACAGATTGAAAAGGTCTGTGATTAATGGTGGTGCAAAAATGGAGAAATGTAGAGGTGATGGGGATTTTGTTGATGTGCTATTAGATATTGAAGGAGATGAGAGGCTTTCTGATTCTGACATGGTTGCGGTTCTCTGGGTATGTTTTACATAATTCTCTTCTATTTCACTTTTCTTTGAGAACTCGACTTTCCTGTTTGGCTGTTTCTGTTGAAATTAGTTACTGCCTTAATTTGAGAAGAACATACATTGAATATTTTACAAGGATAAAAATTCAAATTCCATTACCATTTTTGGATGTTGATAGTAGTTGGGCCCTCTTTGATAAATTCCAAAGTTCCTCCTGTTTTATTTGTTATTAAAAAAAAGAATTCAGAAAGAGAATTCGCTAGCTGCACCTGTGCTAAAAATAATTAAAGTTATCGTATATGGTGAAAACCTGAAAATATGTGATATCAATTTTGTTATGCTTTTATATAAGAGGAGGAATCTCATGACAATTTTTATTTTTGACAATAATGGCAATCTTTAAAACTAGAACTTACGTTATAAAAAGGTGATGAAATTTGATTTATATTTCAACATACATCAAATGATTTGAAACTCGGTATTATTTTTCTGGATTATCAAATAATATTATAATCCTATGAAATTTGATTTTTAGACTATAAATATTTATACGTGCAATAATTATTTATAAAGTTACTATCTAATTTTCAATTATGTTCGATTTTGTTAAAAGATTATTGTCAAGTTTGTCAAAATAATATATCCTGATCAAGTAATCCCTCTTAATATAATATAATTTCGATTTTTGAAAAATAATCTTTTGTGGATTTGTGGTCAATTGATCAATTCTGACTTGACGATGTGCATCGGTCTCATCATCTCTATCATTTGTAGTTAAGAGTTTGATAGAGACTTAAGCATAACTAATCATCACTTAATTAGAAAATTCCCTTTTTCTTTCTCTGCTTTAATATTGTACAATGAACTTGAAAAGTTTTTACTGTATATGTATCAGTATACATATAAATTAATCAATGCATGTTATAACCTACAACAGGAAATGATATTTAGAGGAACGGATACAGTAGCCATCCTTCTTGAATGGATCCTGGCAAGAATGGCACTTCACCAAGACATACAATCCAAGGCCCAATCAGAGATTGACACGTGTACCTCCAATGGCGCACGCCTTGTTTGCGAGTCTGACATATCAAACCTTCCATACCTTCAAGCAATTGTTAAGGAAACTCTAAGAATGCACCCACCGGGCCCGCTTCTGTCATGGGCCCGGCTTGCAGTACATGATGTACATGTTGGCGATCAGCTTGTACCGGCTGGTACCACCGCCGTGGTCAACATGTGGTCAATCACACATGATGAGCAGCTGTGGTCAGACCCTAATGAGTTTAATCCAGAGAGGTTCATGGTTGAAGATGTGAGTGTAATGGGTTCGGATCTCAGACTCGCACCATTTGGGTCAGGTCGACGGGTTTGCCCGGGCAAGGGTTTGGGTTTAGCTACTGTTCACCTTTGGTTAGCTCAACTGCTTCAGAGCTTCAGATGGGTGCCCTCTGACAATGGGGTCGACTTGTCAGAGTGCTTGAAGATGTCTCTAGAGATGAACAATCCTTTGGTTTGCTTAGCCATACCAAGGTAAATGCATGTTTGGATCTCTCTATACCGTATGTATGAATGAATCATCTCCGATTTTGTAGCAACCAGTTGTTCAATCTTCCACTTGTCTTAATCATTTTACTAGGGGGTGATGGTGTGTGCTATTTTTCTTTTTTTTTTTAAGGTGTCAGTGAGGATATTTTAATCATTATCGTGGATATGAAAAAGACATGCAACATGTCTCAGTGTTTTGTAATAGTTTGCTGACTGTTAGTAAAATGGATAAATTCTATTTTCAGTAAGTTGAGGAGATTAACATTTCTTCTTATTCCCCTTCATTAATCTATAATTAATTCAGTTTATATGATCACATATATGATCAATCCACCACTTCTTGTCTTCTCCTTTCACAAAGTGAAGCAGTATATATACAGAATTTCATTGATATTGATTAGAGGTGAATTGTTGGATGCTGTTCAGGACTACTTTTTTTTTATTTATTATTTGTAGCCTTACAACACACATTTACTTGTCAATTTTCGGTTCATTTAAAAAAAAATTGAATATTCAAAAATAAACAAATAAACAGTAATTAGGACAATGTGAAATATGGGGTATTATTATTAAACACAATGATATTTGTTTACTTTAGAAGTTAAAAGTAAGCCAAAAAAGAATTCTCATCAGCATTAATTACATGTATTCTAAAGTTTAATTAACAAATAAAAAGGAATTGACATATATAACACAGAAGAAGCCTCCTGACCGTGTCTATTACAAGGAGTTACACTCATGTCCTTAATTTCTTTTTTTGGTAAAACTAGTGTGCCACAATTTGAAACTAAACATAATATTTAACATTTTATAAATGAGCATGCTGACAAATGACATCAGTGATAATAAAACTAAAAATTTATTTCAATATTTATAAATTTTCAAATACCAAAACTACTTGATTAAATATTTCATATCAAATTGTATGTCTAAGAAAAATATTAATTACATCGATTTAACCATCTCCTTTGAGGGCTATCAAACTGAGGTTCAACTTTATAATTTTTTATGCATGTAAATGAAATGATTTGAAATATATCTAACAGTTTAATTTCAAAATCTAATCTCAGAATAAAAAGTAGACACAACGAACACCCAAAAATACAAAAAAATATTGAATTTTCTTTGTAAATAGTCATTTCCAGCATTCTATTTATTCAACCAAATATTAAAAAAAAAGAAATCAAGCACACTCCCTTCTTTATTAAAAAATAATAAAAAGTAATACTTTTAGTAGAAAGGTTGATACACACGAGTCAACTAGGAATCGACCGGATCCGAGCTGAGTTATACAAATGGCCCCTCTACATTTTATATTTTTTGTTTTTTACAATTTTTGTATTTTATTCAAAATTGATTATGTTGATTGGTTCTGTTTTTAGGAAGGTTGATTGGTTATGTTAATTGAGTCTCTTGTACATAGTCCATATCCTAAACTGACAAACAAATTAATACCTGATAATTAACAACAGAGCTTTCATTGAGTTTTTTTTCTGGTTTTTTATTTTTCGATTTTCATTGAATATTTTTCATTACACTTATGTTGAAATAATCTTCAATATCGAATTAATATTGAACAATTATTTTCAAGGTCTGATATAATGTCACATATATAACACATTTTCAAGGTTAATACAGAGGACGATGAGATGATCCATCCAGCTCGGCATAATTTCTGACAATAAAAGTGTGTTCTATTTGTAATGTTTGTAATACATTATATAATTAATAAATTATATGAGTGTAATATTGTCTTAATTAACATAGTTTTTTACAAAAAAATTATCAATTTTTCCTATTTTTTGCCTACAAAACGAGGCTTCTGTAAAAAAAAGCCGAGTTACCGAGCCGATTATTCCAATTCCGGCCAATTCATCATATTTCGATTCGACGGTCAAACAAACGATTCTAATTCCGAATTGGAGTTTCCGAACCTGAACTCGGAGTACAAATGTAGATTGTCTTGTTAATTTTTCTTGGCAAAAATTATGGTTGTTTCTTCCTTGTCCATATTTTCAGAAGCTGATTTATTATAATATTTTATTCTGAACTTCAATTTAGTGTGAGATGAAGATTAAGTGTTAACTAATTCTCAACGCATAAATTGGTTGTCCGATATGCAGAACCATTGAATTAGGTCGGGCATTTATTATATACTAAACTACTTCAAAACCTACATAATGGATGACAATATAAGCCATATATATATATATATATATATATATGAGGAGGGATCCGTAGCCGCCATCAATTTCGTAGCCACTCGCAATCGCTTCATCATATCAAGTGTAAATCGTCGATCCGGACCATTGAAAATATTCTCCATACTAATGTAGACTCGGAGACCAAATTTTATATTTTTTGAAATTTTTTACTATTTTATCGGAAATGTTGAAAATTGGATGTTTGTAAATCGTTAGATAAATAAATTTTTAATCCATCCGATAAAATAGTAAAAAAATTTCAAAAAAATATAAATTTGGTTTCCAAGTCTATATTAATATGGAGAATGTTTTCAACGGTCTGGATCGGTCATTTACATTTGCTACCATGGAGCGGTTGCGAGCGGTTGGAAGTTTGGCGGCTACGGATACCTCCTCATATATATATATAGAGAGAGAGAGAGAGAGAGAGAGAAATGCTATTATGCTTTACAAAGAACGTGCTTTGAAATTGTGGATCATTAGATCACGCTTTGTGATTCGTACGCACATGATGATTGAAGATCCAATGATCCACAATTTCAAAGCACGTGCTTTGCAAAGCATAATAGCATTTATATATATATATATATATATATATATATATACATATATATATGAGGAGGGTTCCAATACCTACTTTTTTTGTGCCTCATCATGCCCATTAACTAAAAAAATTAATTAATTAATTTTTTAAGACTTTAAATATCAAAACTAATTGATTGAATATTTCATATATGTTATAATATACTGTATAAAAAATATTGTAACATTTTAGTTTAATTTCATTGGTCATCTAGAGCTAACAAAATCATCGGTTCAAATCCAGTAATTTTGATTGTTGATTTTGTTAGCTCTAGATGACCATTGAAATTAAACTATAATGTGGCAATATTTTTTATATACATGTATTATGACATATATGAAATATTCAATCAATTAGTTTTGATATTTAAAGTCTTAAAAAATTAATTAATTAATTTTTTAGGTTAATGGACATGATGAGACACAAGAAAATTAGCCATTTGATCCCTTCTCTATATATATATATATTAATATGAGTTGTGCTAAAATACTTTATAAAGCACCAACATACATATATTTTAGACTCGTATATCGAGATAGAAAGTGTAAACAACCGATCAAGACCGTTGAAAATGTTCTTCGTACTAACAAAAATTTGGAGACCAAATTTTACATTTTTTAATTTTTTTTTACCATTTTATCGGATGGGCACAAAGTTGGTTAAATTGAAGGTTCGTAAATCGTTAAATTAATGAATTTTTCACATACTCGATAAAATAATAAAAAAATTTCAAAAAATGTAAAATTTGGCCTCCAAATTTTTGTTAGTATGGAGAATATTTTCAACGGTCTTGATCGATTGTTTGCACTTTATATCTCGAAATACGAGCTTAAAGTATATGCATGTTGGTGCTTTATAAAGTATTTGAGCACAACTCTGTATATATATATATATATATATATATAGAGATAGGCTATCGTGCTTCATGGTGCCAAGGTCCTTTTTGGCTTTAGATCTTCCTCACCGTTGGATTTAAACTTTCTAGTCATTCATTTGGGTGCCTTCTTAATATTACGAACGTAATGGTACTATTCCCCCCTCTGGGTACTTTTCCCTCTTTATCGCCTATACTAAGTACACGTCTCCCAAACTTCTAGCTTTTCGGGTTTAATTTTTATCCCTTCGATTTTTTTTTTTTTTATGACCGTTCCATCCCTGTTTTCCTAGAAATTATGAAAGAATTTAGAAAGCCATGGAAGATACTAACCAAAAATTAAGCTCTGATACCAGGATGGTGCCCTTACGGATCGATCTTCAAACTTCGCAGGCCACTGAGGACGCGGGATAGTAAGAAGATAAGTGCGGAATAATGAATTTGAAAGAAGAAATTTGAAAAGTTGGAATTTTATTGATACTCAAGTAAGAGAAGTAAAACTTGCTGGTTCTCCGCTTGTTTTGCAACTCTGAATACAAGCCCTTATATAGAACTAGAGACTCGGATTTTGGAATCTCAATTATCACATCGGGTGCTCATTGGGCCCCATCGACATGTGAATAAAGGGATTTCCACAATACTTTATCTCAAAAGATAACAAACGTGAGTGGGTGACTCAGCTAACCACTACACTCCACTTAAAATAAAGTAAAAAGGTGCTCATATAATTGAGCACTACACTCCAAGCAAATTTTTGGTGAACGGCTCTAATCCATCCACTTGTTAAAGCATTCACAAATACTTAATAGTGGCTATCTTATCACGCCACCTGCATAAGAAAACAAAACAAAAGAAAGATTCTCACAATTTAAGTGACCCAGACCTAAAAAGTCAGCAGTTACCCATAGGACCCTGCCAGACTGAACCTTAAGATTTATTTATCAAAATTCAGCAGTTTTCATGAACTGCTGCTAAACTTTGGGACTCACCACAGCTTCCTTAATTTACATTTTTACAATATTATTAAGAAAAGCTTTAAAATCTTTTTCCATCCTTTCGAGCATTTCAAGCTGTTTCTTTAAAATCCAATAATTATCAGTTAGGATACAGTCACTGCGTTGGTAAGGCTTACAGTACTTCTCCTCCCTGTTAATTATGGAAATCAATTGCTGAATGTCCACCAAGGTGTGTCGCATGTGCATTTCCTTGGTGTCGGACAATCTTTGTGTGTTCTCACGCCATTCTTTGAGGCTTTGGTTTGGTTTGTTGATGTAGGCCTCGAACTGTTGTGCGTGTAGTTGATCTGCATTGATAAGGGGAACAGGTTTTCGATTTTCTCCTGAAGGGATTGGGTTAATTCTTTCGGGACTGGCACATTATTTTCCTCTTTGTTGCGCATTTCGTCTAGTACTGGACTCAATTTCTCGATCATTAGCCCTTGCTGGTCTGTGAGACATTGTGTGTTAAGGGCAGCAGTTGTGAGTCTCGAGAGAGTATCTGCTAACGAGTTGAGTCTTCCTTCAATGTGCTCAAAGTTCACCTGTACTCCTGTACCTGTTACAAAATCAACAAACTTAACCCATCGAACTCGCGAGGGTTTATTGTTAGATGACTTGTTATAAAAACTTATTATCGCCTGACAATCTGTTCTTAGTGTGATTTCCGGCTTGTCCAAATAATGGATTTTCATGGCCGATAATGTTTCCATACAAGCGTGAATTTCTGCATCAATTGTTGACTTTATAACATCAAACTTGCCACTGGCATATGCACAGACTTTCTCGGTTGATCTGGGGTCATTCTTTCTCGGTTTCCATTTGCAAACTCCACCCCATCCTTCCATGCAACCGTCTGTTTCTAGTATAATGTATGCGTCCTCTAGCGGAAAAATCAGATCTGGCAAATTCTGGACCAGTTCCTGAATTTGTTTTATTAAATTTATATCTGAGGCTTTCAATCTTTTATCTCCATGTGGGCTGACTTTGGAGTAAAGAGGACCAAGCAAAATTCCCAATTTCGGGATGTAACATCTAGCATAATTCAAAATCCCAAGCCATGATCTTAGACTCTTTTTCTCTTTGAGTTGTTCTACATCAAAATTGGCTATCTTTTTAATGATGTGTGGTTGGAGCTTAATTTTTCCTCTATTGATCTGTGCTCCTAAAAAGTCAATCTCGGGTACAGCGATTTTCATCTTAGTTGATGATAGTACTAAACCGTGTTTTTCACAAATAGCTAACATCACCTCTAGATGTTGTGCATGTTTCTCCTCGTTTTCCGAGAATACTAGAATATCGTCAATGTACACTGCAATGAATGCCTCTGTTCCTCTAAAACAATTATCCATTTTTCTTTGAAATATTGCGGGGGCATTCTTCAAGCCAAACGGCATAACCAACCATTCATATAACCCTCCTGGGACGATAAAAGTCGTCCAAGGGATAGATTCAGGACTCATGGCTACTTGGTGAAAGCCACTTTTAAGATCAAATTTGGAAAATATTCTGCTATTACTGATCTTTTTAAGGATTGTGTTTATACCGGGCAGACTGTATTGATCCTTGTGTGTGTTGTCATTTAAAGTTCGGTAATTAAGGACCATCCTCTCCTTTCCTTTTATTTCCTTACCAGTTTTTGGATCAATAGATGTACCAGAATTTACAATAAAGGCCATTGTTCTATGCTTGCTGGTACTTGGCCTGATAACACCAATTTCTAGTAACGCTTTTATATGTCTATCGAATTGTTCTTTCATGAGAGGCGTTACGTGTTTCAATGGTTTGTCCTCTATGGTCAAATCTGGATTTATGATATCAAGCTTACATACGACCTTGTTCTTTTGCCAATGCATTAGAGGATCATTACCAATAAATCCCTGATTTTTTAGTCTAGTTAAGAGGCTGCCAAATCTCTTTTCAAACTTTGGATTTGTAATTAGCGACTGATGGTATAGAGCATCTTGAATCGTGATATACTCTATTTCATCTAATCCTAATTCTTCAATTGCAACAGAATGGGCTACTGTTTCAGTAGATGTTTGAACAACAGTAACATTCTTATAGAACGTTATCGTGTTTCCTTCAATTCTTAGTCCACCTTGCATTGATCTAATGAAATTGCACCCAATTAACATTTGTATACCGTCTTGCATACCCATGGAGAAACTATATGTAAAGGGTATTCTGAATTTATTCTCACCAATTGTCATCTGGCCACCCTTTAGTTTCTTATTTGCTATCTGGGTTGAGTTAACTCCTATTATTTGTACCGGGTATGGACTGAGTTCCAGGGCTTCTTCTGGTACTGCTAGTTGATCAACTGAACAGTTTGTCGCACCAGTATCTAAAATTGCCCTTATTTCAAAAGGTTTTATATTAGGGATTTCGAATGTGATCATTAAGTTGTAAAGACGGTTAAAGATTCTCTTTTTCTCTGGTTGTGGTTCAGAGGTTCTTGCTTTATAGGAAGATTCATCAATTTCAAATAAAACATTCACTCCTTCATCTCTTATTTCGTCTTCTTCTCCTATCTCATCTTCCTCTTTTGTTGAGAGATTATTAAAATCATTAGTTAAGTCTTTGATTAGATTTTTCTCTCTTTCCTCTTGTAATGTCTGTTTTAATTTTTCAATTTTGCCCTCAAGATACACAATATAATTGGTCAATTTCTTTATTAGTGCATCTTTATTATTGTAAGGTCTTGGCTGTAAAGAAGTTTTTGGTTTGACTTGTTTTCCAAAATAGAATGGGGCGCATAATGAACAGACTGAGAGATTACATTCTTTACACCCTATACCGTATTCCGGTTTTATTGTTAATTTACAGAGGCTACAACTCCTTTGAACTTCTGTTTCTTCAAAATTATGCTCACAAGATTCTTGTTTTTCGGGTAATTCGACTTTGCTTCTCCAGTCGAAGTCTGTAATTTGTAGCATCAGGTTTGATTCCATAGGTAATTCTTCTAAACAAGTTCGTACATGATACTCTGTGTTACTAGCTTCTCCTTCTGACAGACTGCAGATTGCATCACTGTCCGGCTCGTTTAGATCTACTGAGACAACATCGAGATCATCTGGTAAATCCAGATCGTTCATTACTGCGGCTCTTACTATGTTGCCTTTCTTATTCCTGCATTCTCTAGCAAAGTGTCCTTCTTCTCCACAGATAAAACACTTGCATTTACGTACCCTTTCTGCGTGCTTTCGTTTAAATACCCTCACATGTGAATCATGAGGTTTTCCTTTGTAATTTCTAGCCTTTCTTAACCCATATTTCTTTCTATTATTTTGATAATATCCTGGGATGGGTATTTTGTTACATATCGTTAAGTCCTTTAGACTTCTTTGTAACGCAGCCTTTTTGCACATCTCGGCTAAGTACTGATACGAGAAATGGATTCTGGGGATTACCCCAACTGTATTTCCTGGAAATTTCTTTTGAAAGGCTTGTTCAAGTTCTTTCCCAATTAGCGGTGGCATCTTTCTAAAGAATTTTTCAGATAGTTCGGGGGATATATATATTCTTCCTGATTTTGCCGCTAATATTTTAAAATCATTCATGTAAAAGAATAGATCTTTCACATGTTCACAGGATAGCCTTTCCAAATCCTGATACGCTCTGTCCTGTTCATCAGTAGTTCCCTGATATGGATCTTCCAGAATTAATACTCTTCTGATCTGAGATATTACGTTTTGCGTATCATCTGCCACTGCTTCTAAGGCTAAGTATTCAGCCTCAAAGGCCATTCTCCATTGGATCCAGATTTTCTTTTCTACTTCGCCTAATAAGTTTTCGATGAATTGTATTTTAGCTTTATTATTATCGAAGTTTCTTTCACTTATTAGGTTTAACGTTATCGATTCCCATCTTGAAATAACATCATTATATAAGCCAATATCTTCTGGCAAGACTAACATTGCACCCTGCTTTTGCATCGCAGTTGGTAAGTTCCACTGCTCATTTTGGTGTGATCCGACTCCTCCGGGTAGACCTCTTGGTCTTTGCATGAATCTACTTCCTGATGATTCATCATCATTTCTTAATCTACCTGGTGGGTAATTTATTCTTCCCATCGTTGGCTCGGGGGGTAGATTATAATTTGATGTTATCGATAAAGATAAAACTGTGTTTTGGACAACAGGTTTTTCAAGAAATTGTTTCAGTATAGGATAATCAAATTCTGATTCTTGTCCCAAAACATATACAGTTTCGGTTTCAAAAGAAGACTTGTTCTTATCTCCACCACCTTCCGCGAAAGGATTTATGAAATCCTCTTCGTTTTCTTCATCACTTTGGTCCCATATAGGACCATCTTGTTTCACTTCTACTTCAGCCAAACTGGCGGTTAGCTGAATAGCTCCCCAGTACGTGTCATCATCTTCCTCATCTTCTATTTCATCATCGGACACGTTTACAAACAGTACTAAGGCTGTTTCTTCTTCTGACAGTTGTTCTTCATCATTAGTCCCAACTGTTGGTCCTTGAGATGGTTGTGTAGCCGCATAATTTTTGAATTTTAATAAAATTGTTCCGTTTGATCTCGTGCGAATCATAGCATCTTGTGGATGCTGCACTTCTGCTACACGCGGTGGTCTAATAATCCACCTTGATCCCCTTAATCCTTTTGTGGTATGTGATTGTCCAGGGATCGCTTGGACACCTCTACTGGTTAGGTAATCAGAAACTCTTTGCACATTATATCTAAAACTGGTATAACTCGTATTAGATAGTCTACCTATTAATGATCTTGTTAATAATAGGTTGCTCTCTCCAGCTTGCCAGTTTTCATACCCATGTGTCTGAACTACCAATTGTATATGGTTAAAGAAATCAGCTATACTAAGCATCATGTTAGGTGCTAGGTATGCTAATTGGGTTCCCGTAGTTAAATCCATCTCCATTGTCCCAATTATGGATCTATCGTCTGCCCACCGAGTATCCCTTACCACTACAAGGGCGTTTACACCTGCTTCTCTACGATGTAGAGTATATAATCTTATCATTATTAATCCTAGGTGTAAATGTTGAAATCCTGATCTTTGTATCTCTTCGTAACTCCGTTGGGTAATAAATGATAATTCTAACTGTTGTCCATCAGTTACGAGGATTCGTTGGTCAGAGTAATGTTGATACACCCTATGTTGAGTAGCAGTCCAGCCATCTTGATAAAGTTTTTCCGCTGGTACTGACTGTGCTCTTCTGAACTGGGATATGTTTAATTCTGCGTCAAGATTTAATTGGCTCTCCAAACTCCTGTTGTACCGGATCTGTCTCCTTCCGGGTAACCTTCTTTGTATTTCTTGTCGTAGTCTCTGGCTACGTCTATAATTTCGAATTTGATCCTCAATTGTTGGAGTTTGATTCTCATTATGGCTTTGTTGTTCTCGTTCTGAAATAGATGGTCGTGGTTCCATCACAGTCTCAGTACGCGTTCTGTTCATTTTAATTTCTTTTTCTCTTCTTCAAAAATTTTTAGTGGATCTTTGAAGACGTAGAATGGTACCTCCTTCTTCTTTGGTTTAGGGATTGGTTCTCCTAAACTCAATTTCTTTAAATTCTTTTGTAACTCGTCAATTGTATTAGTTATATCAGCACTCGTCCCGGCTGACGTTTGATCAGCTACGACTTGCCTGATACTTCTAATAGCCTCTTTACAATCTTCCAAATTTTCAGTAAGTCTCACCAAGAGTTGGATTATGGTGTTATTTTGTTTAATTATGGTAGCAGTACCACTCTTCGATTCAGTCGGCTTAACGAAACCAACTGCGGGTTCTTCAATTGATTCGGTAGCTTTTAGGGCTTCTATGTAATTTGAACTCTTTTGTGTTATTCTCCAGTCACTCATATATTAAAATTTGGTTAAGTATGTGGTTTGTTGGCTTTTAATTTCAAGTTTTCTAGGTCCACAGTTCAGGATTGGTCATATTTTTGCAATTTTTTAAACTTACTCAAAAGTACGAATCTTAAAACAAGGGATACACATCTAAGGTTGAGAGTATGTGAAGCCAAACTCCCTTTGACTTCTTGAAGCATAATAGCTCACCTCTATATATATATATATATATATAGAGCATGGCTAAAATAATATGCATAGTACACCTCCATAACGTACTATGCGCCCATTTGTATTTAATTTGATCATTAAATTGATATTTAAGTTGCTCAATAAATTCTTCATATCAAAATCTTGTAGGAATTAAAATCTCGTGATTTTTAGAGCTTTCTTGCTATTTTTTAAAAACAGCTCAGAAATGACACTTTTGTAGTATTAAATCTGGACTGTTTTTAAAAAATATTTAAAAAATAGCTAGAAAGCTCTAAAAATCACGAAATTTGATTTCCTACAATATTTTCATATGAAGAATTTATTGAGCAACTTAAATTTCAAATTAATGACCTATATCTATATGCATAGTACATTATGGAGTGTACTATGCATATTATTTTAGCCATGCTCTATATATATATATATATATGAATGAAACAGTTATGAAAAGGTGAAGTAAGCTATTTGCTGGTTCTCATGTCAACTTTGTTCATTCAAATTATGCCCGTACCATTTTGTGGAGTATAAAGTTCATGGCATAGGCCGCTGACAATTATTCAAAAAGTAGTATCTCATCTTTATGATCTTTAATATCTTGTCTCTTTGACCGTATCAACTAACAAGGTTAAAGAAGTCAGAAAAGAAACAAGATCGCTGAGCATATATTATGAACAGTTCAATCTTTTTTATTGTCTAGTCGCTAGCCATGCATATAAAACAATAGGAAAAAGGAAAGCCTTTGTCAATTTGCTTTCAATTAGAGTCTAGAATGATACTCATATATAAACATTTTTTGTCCCTTAATATTTGTTCCAATTTCAAAATGTTCTTATATATATATATATATATCAAATGAACTAAACAAATTTGTTATCCAACGAATATGTTACGATAACACCACAAAAGAATGCGGTTGTTGATCCGAGTTCGATCAATCATGGATGGAAAAACGATCCAATCAGACCAAAAATCACAATTCAACAAAATAAGATATATAGAAGTCAGTTTACAAAGTTTCTAAAGAAATTATTGAAGGTCTTATCAAACCTTTCACTAAAGAAGAAATTGAAAAGGCAATTTTCTCATCTGTTGGTAATAACTAGAGGTGGCAGAATCCCACCCGACTCGACAAATCCGTCCGACCCGGAGTAGCCCGATATGACTCGAAACTCGAAAATGACCCGACAATAGATAACCCGATACCCGACCCGACCTGATTTGATATGACCCGAAACCCGAAAAGACCCGACAACGGATGACTCGATACCCGACCCGACCTGATTTGATATGACCCGAAACCCGAAAAGACCGGGCAGCAGATGACCCGATACCCGACCCGACCTGATTTGATATGACCCGAAACCCGAAAAGACCCGAGATCAGATGACCCGGTACCCGACCCGACCCGGACCGACATGACCTGAAACCCGAAATGACCCGAGATCACATTACCCGTCGATCCGAATATTTGAATAAACTCTGGTTTGAATATTTGGCCTTATCAAACTGATATCAACATATCAATTAATATTGTACTTGTACATGTCTTGACTAAAATGAACGCCGCCGCTGCAAGTCGTGTGACGCTGCATCGCTCTTACAATCTGCATGACACCACTACTACACTGCACGCTGCATGACGTCTCTCCGCCGTTGCGCCAATGACGCATGACGCATGACAAATATCAACGCATGATTACCCGAGACCCAACCGGCCCGACTTGATCAGACCCGTGACCCGATAATCTTTTGAAGACAAACTGACCCGACCCGAAACCCGAAAATACCCAAAACGAGATAATTGAAACCCGACCCGATCCGAACCCGAAAGACCCAAAACCCGAAAAATACCCGAAACTAGATAATTGAAACCCGACCCGACTCGAACCCGAAAGACCCGAAACCCGACAAATATCAACGCATGATGACCGAGATCCGACCCGACCCGACCTGATCAGACCCGTGACCCGATAATCTTTTGAAGTCAAACTGACCCGACTCGCCCGACCCGAACCCGAACCCGCCCGACCCGCTCGATTTGCCACCTCTAGTAATAACTAATAAGGCACGAGGGCCGCCAGATGGTTTTCGTTTTTTCTTTTATAAAAAATTTTGAGGGGTGTTAAAACTTAAAAGATGAGATTATAATGTTATTGAATAAATTTCATTCATTAGAGCTAGATGTGAACAAATTCAACAAAAATGTTGTGTGTTTGTTACCTAAAGTTCTAAATGCTTTGAAAATTAAGCTACTTAGATCTATATCATTGATTAATTGTAGTTATAAGATAATCACAAAGGTCATGACAATGAGGTTAGAGCCAATTATCAATGAATTGATTGATGATTCTTAAGCTGCATTTATGAAAAATAGATATATAATAAATAACATTGTATGTGCAGCTGAGATCATACACAATAAAAAATTGAAAAAAAAAAATAAGGTTTGGTCCTTAAGGTGGATCTTGAAAAAGCTTACGATAGAATTAAATGGGGGTTTCTCTTTGACATGTTGTCTAAGAGATGATTTCCTAGTAAATGGTTACAATGGATAGAATCACTGCTATATATATATATATATATATATATATATATATATATATTGTCAGGGTTATGGAATGTTGATTTAAAGCATGCAGTTCAGAGCTGGATCAAGAGCGACGGAAGAGAAGAATGGAAATTGAGCAATGGAGACATTGATTGGCAAGAAGAGGATTTTGTTGAAGTTGATGCTGATATTTTTCTGAGGGTTTTGGCAATTGCATGATCAGATTGCAATTTTATCAATTTTTGTTAGTATTGAGTATTTTGATATGAGTTGTTATTTTAACTTTTGTTGATTCTGCTTGATACTGGGATCTAATAGCTTCAGTCAATAATACAGTACAAAGCATAACTTTGTGTTGGATGTTGCTATGTGCTAAGGTGGATAACATAGGAGCATCGGTACCTAAGAGATAACTGATACCGATGCCAAAATAGTTACAGGGATAGGATGCTTGTATGAAGCAACTGGAGGTGATATTTTGTTCTGATTCGATTAGTTTGTATTTCGTTTGCAATCATAGTAAATGAAGTGGCAGAGCGCTCTATGCTTATTTTCAAAAAACAAAAAAAAGGTAAAAGTAGTTTTCTCAGTTTTCCAACATTCAATAAAAAGGAAAGAAAGTCATGCTCCTATTTTTGGTGTTCAAGAGCTTCTGCTCATTTGGTTAAGGTAAGCCAAAATTAAATATATATATTGCAAAAATAAATACTTTAGCTATGGTATTTTTCCTCGTCTTATTTTTTCTCTTACAATATAGTAGTATCTAGTGCAAATTATTTTCCAAACGCTTTCATTTGATTCGCTTGTGGAGTATAAATCCGAATCTAGAAATAGAAAAAATTGACAAAAACCTAATCGATCTATTATATATATAAGGAATTGATTTCTTTTTAAATAAAATCGGATGTTTTAACAAATACAAAAATTCTTCGACATGGTTTAATTTACAAAATGATTTTATTTCTAGTTTCATAAAATTTACCAGTCATTTAATATTTTACCGAAAATTACTGAAATAGTATGAAATTTTCAACGATCGATCCATATTTCAAAGTGTTTGATGAAATATAAAAGTACACTTACATACATGAAAAATATAAAATACATTTAATCGATAATTAGGAATATATTTATAAATATTTTTATTTGTTTATTTTATTTGAAAATTTTCTTGTCAAGATTATCAAAATAATCATTTTAAAGTAATCTCTCTTTTTTTCCCCATCTGCCCGTAAGTGATATAATTATCCTCTTTACATATTTATATAATTTTGGAAATTGCATAAATCTACTTTAATGACTAGATATTATCCATCATGCAAAAACATTGCATGTGTTCCGAAAATTCAATGATCGTATTAAAAGTGATTTTGATGGGTTTTGTCAACACAATGCATGCAATATATTGATGCCTGTCTCCAAATTTCAAATCTGAATGACAGACCTTTCAGTTTCCAGGAATGATAGGTCTTTAATAGCTGTCAGTTTTCTTTTTAAAATTTCATTAACCTTTAATAGCGGACCTACTGAATAGGTCCACTATTAATTCTCATTTTTAATAGCGGATCTATTTCTGAATTCGCTATTAAAAGTTGAAATTAATAGCGGAGTTTGTTCAAGGTCCGTTTTTAAAAGTGAGAATTAATAGCGAACAAGTCATATGTTTCGCTATTAAAAATTGAAATTGAAATTCATAGCAAACTCTTCAAACATTTTATTGCCTTCTCTTTAATAGCAGATCTTAGTTCGTCTTAACGACTCTTTTTTGCAATTACAGAAGATCAAAATTATGGTAGTGACAATACATGCAACATCAAATCACTGTCCTCGTCTTATTTAATTCATGCTAAATAGAAAACGATGCATGCATGCGTATTCGATCATGACGATGATGGTTTGATGCTGTTCGACCAGATGGTTCCAAAATCCATGTTTATAAGATAGGAATTTCATGCCACCTTATGCTACGATAGACAGTGAGAACTGAGGAATTCATATCTTCTGTTATTATGAGGAATAACAGGATTCTGTTATTTTCAGATCTGACCGTTTATTTTTTATCTAACGGTTAATATATATAATACATCAGTCCTCGTGCAGTCCATCTGAGCCGTCCGTTCATCAGCGTGAAAATCTGGCGGTCGGATCAGAGAATAACAAAGTCGTGTGATCCTCAAGAATAACAGCAGATACGAACGCGAGAACTGAGAGAGTATGGAGCGAGAACAATGTTCCCAGGTCGAATCAAGGGACCCCTTTTTCCATTTTTTATTTTTTATTGTCAATTGTAAGCATCAATGCGTAGGATTGAGATATCCTACTTTTCTTTTCTTTTTTATCTGGACTGTTGAATTATAATGAGCAATTATAATGAGCGGATCAGATTAATATTAAAAGATTTTCCTGCAGTTTACATCTGATGATTAGATCATTCATTATTAATCTGACGGTCCTCGAGAGAATAATAGAACCCTCATTTTACTTCAAAATAATAGTAGATTCGAACCCCAATGCGTATATGGTTTAAGGTATAGACGGACAAAAATAAAGTAAAATAAAAGGAGGATACATAAAAAATGAACGGAGGTTTTTTTTTGCATAAAGTGTTGAAATTAATATTTGTATGTTTTTTTATGTTAATTAATTGATTAAGATTTCAAGTATTATGTTGGAATATGTAATGCATGCACATAAAAGTTGTGGTCTTTTATGTTAATTAATAAGTAGTATTTCTAGGAGATGTCATAGGAATTTGTGTTATGGTTAATGATATTTAAATTATAGGATATCTAAGAGGCATCTTATAACCTATAAATAGAGAGATTGTCATTTGTAATTGCAAAAGAGCAAGAAACAAAATTGTATATATTGTGTAGTGGTGATATAGAAGAAATATTTTCTGCTTCTTCCTCTTTCCTTCTCTTCCACTACAATATTATAACAAAGGTCATAAACCAACATAAGTGATATCAGAGCTTAGGTTGTGTGAGAGTTCAAGTGAGGTTCTTCGAAAAAAAAAGTTGAAACATCATGGCTCTACAAGGAGGCGCACACGATGTGCAACTCGTGTTCGATGGTGAAAGTTACGACTATTGGAGTATTAAGATGAAGACCTTCTTGATCTCACAAGATCTATGGGAGATAGTAGAAGAATGTGTTGTTGTCGAGGTTGATACTGAGAAGGGGAAAGAAAAAGTTGAGACGTCGGTTGAGGCAAAGGAAAAGAAGAAGAGAGATGTCAAGGCTCTCTATTTGATTCAATAATATATCTCTGAAATTTTTTCTCGAGAATAATCAGGGTTATTTGTGAGAAGGAAGCATGGGAGTGTTTGCAACAAGAGTTTCAAGGCACTGACAAAGTTAAAAGTGTAAAACTTTTGACTTTAAAGAGAAATTTTTAGAATTTACAAATGAAGGAGAAAGAGAGCTTGAGAGAATATTTTTCAAAGGTGATTGAGTTGGTGAACCAAATTAAAAGTGGGTGCAAATTCAGGTGACAAGGCGGTGTGCAAAAAAATTCTCATTAGCATTTCTCCCAAATACAATAACATTGCGGCGATTATTGAAGAAACCAAAGACCTCTCTCCACTTTAAATGTACATGACTTGATGGGCTCTCCTGAGATGCACGATCAAAGAATGAGTAGAAAAAATGTCGAACAATCATTTGAAAGTGCCTTCCAAACAAAGGTGAATGTGAAGGAGTCGGGCAACCAAAGTGTAAACAATTGGAATGCAACCCGTGATGGTGGTGGTGGTAGAGGTAGAGGTAATTTTGGTATAGGCAATAATCATGGTGGTTGAGGCAACAACCAAGGTGATGAAGTAAAAACTTGCCATCATTGCAAGATGCCGGGTTACACAGAAAATTTTTATAGAAATAAAAAAACGCCTCAATGTTATCATTGCAAGAGATTTGGGCATATAGAGAAGTTTTGTAAAATGAAGAATGGTAAGCAAGCAAACTACACCGAATAAAAAAAGAATAATGAAGTTGAAAAAAGAACGATGGGAGTACTTTTTATGCGTGTCAAGCGGCTGGAGAGAAGAATGATGATGTGTGATTTGTTGATAGCAGATGTAGTAACCACATGACGGGTGATGAGACAATTTTTTGCAAGCTTGATACGACCGCCACTACTCACCTCACAATGGGTAATGGTGCGGTTGTGAAGTCCAAGAGTAAAGGTACGATTGCCGTTAATTCCAAGAAGGGTAAAATGTTGATTCATGATGTGTTGCTTGTGCTGGAGTTGGCGCAAAATTTGCTAAGTGTTGGACAATTGAACCAATATGGTCATGCGGTTCATTTTGAGGGGGAGACGTGCAAGATTTATGACAAACTAGAAAATAAAAGAGAATTGATGGTGACGGTTCGCATGGAGTGACATAGAAATTTTCTTCTCACTCTCAAACCCGCAAGAAGTGTTGCCTTGAAGGTTGATGTAGAAGATGTGTCATGGTTTGTGGCACATGAGGCTTGGACATGTGAACTTTGAAAGCTTGAATTTGTTGAATAGGAAAAATATGGTGTATGGTTTGTAAACCATTGAAGAAAATAAGAATGTGTGTGAGGCATGTGCCCTTGGTAAAATACACCGAGAGACATTTTCGAAAGAGAAGGCATGACGAGCGAAAGAACCTTTGGAGCTTGTTCACATCGATATTTGTGAGCCGATGAGCACAAACTCACATGGAGGAAACCGGTATTTATTTTATTACTTTCATTAATGACTTTTCTCGTATGTGTTGGGTGCATTTTTTGAGATAAAAATCGAAAGCTTTTTTTGTTATTAAAAAATTTAGAAAATGATTAGAAGTCAAAGTGGTCGATTGTTGAAAAATTGAGAAGTGATAGGGGTGGTGAATATAACTCTAAGGAGTTTGATAAATTTTGTGAAGATATTGGCATTGAAAGACAATTGACGGTCGATTTTTTATCGGAGCAAAATGGTGTTGCAGAAAGGAAAAATAAAACTATTGTTGAAATGGCAAGTACAATGAGGAATGAGAAGGGATTGCCTTTGATATTTTGGGCGGAGGCGACATACACTGCGGTTTACTTGTTAAATCGGTGTTCCACTAAGGCGGTTGAGAACAAGACACCATTTGAAGCGTGGAGCGATGGTAGAAATCATTGGTGAATCACATGAAAGTGTTCGGATGCATTTCCTATGCGCATGTTCCAAAACAATGAGAAACAAGCTCAAAGACAAATGTGAGAAATGTGTGTTTGTTGGTTATAGTACCAAGTCAAAGGGATGTAGGCTATTTAGCTTGAAAAGAAATAAGGTGATTGAAAGTCATAATGTTATTTTTAGTGAAAAAGACAAGTGAAATTTTGAAAAAAAAAAAAGAATGTTGAAAGTGTGTCTATTCCACTAGAAATTTATGAAACAAGTGGTTTGCATGAAAGTGATAATGAAGATGATGAAGAAGAAGAACCATTTTCTCCAACCATGGATGTCGGGTCAAGTTCATCTACTCCAAGCTCTACTCCGGTAAAAATGAGAAGGTTAAGTGATGTTTATGCACGTTGTAATTTTTATGTTGTTGAATCAGAAAGTTTTGAGTAAGCAATTCAAGAGGAGGTTTTAAGAAATGCTATGGAAGAAGAGATAAATATGATTGAAAAAAAAATAGAACATGGGAGTTGGTTGAAAAATCAAAAGAGAAGAATGTAATCGGGTTGAAGTGGATTTACAAGACACAAATGAATTCGGATGGTTCGGTGCAAAAGTGCAAGGCAAGATTGGTGGCAAAGGGTTATTCACAACAACTCAGGATTGATGATCAAGAAACATTCGCACCGGTAGCAAGGCATGAAACGATAAGGATGTTGATCGCATTAGCCACACATAAAGGTTGGAAGATGTTTCAACTTGATGTGAAATCGACTTTCTTGAATGGAGTGTTGAAAGAAGTGTATGTTGTGAAACCGCAAGGCTTTGAGGTTGAAGGTGAAAAGGAAAAAGTGTACAAGTTAAAGAAGGCATGGTACGGGTTAAAGCAACCATCACGTGCATGGTATAGCAACATCGATGGTTACTTCATCGAAAAAGATTTAGAAGAAGTCCAAGTGAGCCAACACTCTACGTCAAGCATGGTGAAACAGGTATGCTTATTGTTTCTCTTTATGTTGATGATTTGATTTTTATCGAAAATGATGAGAAAATGATGCATGAGTTCAAGAATGATATGATGGAAAAATACAAGATGAATGATTTGGGTTTGCTACATTATTTTTGGGTATTAAAGTTGATCAAAGATAAGAAAGTGTTTTTATTTCTCGAAAGAAGTATGTCTAAAATATTCTCTCTAAATTCAAGATGAAGAATTGTAATCCGGTGATGACTCCATTGTTGGTAAATGAGAAGTTGGTAAAAGAAGATGGTAGTGGTGATGCCAATGCAGCACAATATAGAAGTTTGGTTGGGAGTTTGTTATATCTTACCACAACAAGACCCGATTATCATGTATGCGGGATTATTGTCTCGGTTTATACATCAACCGAGCAAAACACATTTTGGAGTTGTGAAGAGAGTGTTGCGGTACATACAAGGTACCAAAGATTATGATCTAATGTTTGAAAGAAATGAAAGAGAAGATGTTGAGTTGTTTGGATTTTGTGATAGTGATTGAACTGAAAGTATGGATGACATGAAAAGTACATTCGGATATTGCTTTACACTCCGGTCAGATATTTTTTCATGGGCGTCAAAGAAGCAAGAGAGAGTGGCACATTCATCCAAAGAAGTTGAATATGTGGCGACAAGTGAATCAATTAAACAAGTGGTTTGGTTGAGAAAGATTTTAAAAGACATGGAGGAGAAACAAGACATGACCACGGATTCTCTTTTGTGACAACAAGTCTGCAATTGCAATGTCGAATAATTCGATGTTTCATAGCCGAACCAAGCATATCAAGCTCAAGCATCATTACATTAAATAAGTCGTTGAGGATGAAGAGGTTATGATCAAGCATGTGAAGACTGGAGATCAATTGGCAGATATTTTCACCAAGGCACTTTCGTGTGACAAATTTGGGTACCTTAAAGAGAATTATTGGGGATGACAGATACAAATATTAAGGGGGAGTGTTGAAATTAGTATTTGTATGTTTTTTATGTTAATTAATTGGTTAAGATTTCAAGGGTCATGTTGGGATATACAATGCATGCACATGATAGTTGTGGTCATCTATGTTAATTAATAAGTAGTATTTCTAGGAGATGTCATAGGAATTTGTGTTATGGTTAATGATATTTAAATTATAGGATATCTAAGAGGCATCTTATAACCTATAAATAGAGAGATTGTCATTTGTAATTGCAAAAGAGCAAGAAACAAAATTGTATATATTGTGTAGTGGTGATATAGAAGAAATATTTTCTGCGCCTTCCTCTTTCTTTCTATTCCACTAAAATATTATATCAAAGACCATAGACCAACATAAAAATGAGATTAATCTTTCCTAATTATTTTTAGTGTTTATTGTAAAACCTAGGGGCCTAGGTACTTAACTAAATTTTGCTCGGTTCAATCAAATATGGACCTAATTGCAAATTTCACAAAAACCCAATTCCTAATTACAATTGCTCAATTGACCGAGCACAATCAATTTAATTAATTCGACACAATTCAATCAAGCAATTCAACAATCAATTAAACAAGCAATTCTATCAATTTCCTAATTAGGCAATTCAAGCATTCAATTCACAATTCACAATTTCACAATGCAATTAACACTAATGAATTGAAATAGAGAGAAAGGAAAGAGAGTGGCTCAATCAAGTGTTGATGGAGATCGGCTTGCACAACGGCCATGCCCACATCTCCGGGTCTCCAGCGCCCCCGCCTCTTGCGGTAACAAGCCCGGTCCGCTCCACTAAATAAAAACTTGCTTGTTTAATGTACAACTTCGGAATTGGGGCTCTCTTACACACACTGGTGGAACCGCCAACCCTAACACGTCGTCGGACTCTATCTCACTTATACACTCCGATGGAGAATCGAGCCGCTATCTTGACCTCACTTACACACACCGGTGGAGCTCAAGACTACACGCACGCTCACAATCAAATAAATAATTGGCTAATTAGAAGATTAAGAAAGACAATCACTCAAACAAACAAACTCTCTATAATTCCTAGATTAGATTTAGCTAATTAAACTTGGGATTAAGAGCAAGAATTTGGCTATAGATGTAAAGCTCAAGGTTTCTGGTAATGGCGTTGATTGAATAGAATAGTTCAGCAGCTCCAATTGTTAGAGAAGAAAAAATTTATATAGGGTACAATCCTGGCCAAAAGCATTTCTGCAAAATCTAGCATTACAACGTTATTTCATGTGTAATTCATAGCATTATAACGCTATCTTGGGTGAGGACTAATTTGACCGTTGGATTTTGATCGTACAACTTTTATATAGCGTTATAATGCTATCTTATGCATTAATTTTATCGTTATAACGCTATCTTATGCATTAATTTTGACCAAGGTCCTGAAGTTTGGTTTTGGCTAGTTTGGTTTGTATTTTTTTGCTCTTTTCAATTCCAAATTTAAATAGAATAAGATCTAATTAACTTAAGCAAGTCTTCATCTTGATCGTGAGCTTCTAATCTTGATCTTAGGTCGTCCTTGATCGTCATTGATCATCTCTTGTGTTTCTTTGTGCATTTTGCTTTAATACCCTACAAACATTCTTAAAACACAAAAAATAATAAAATTCACGTAGTTTTGCAAATCAACAAACTCAAACAAATTTTGAGCCAACATTTATTAGCAATTATGAGATATTTCGATCATAAGCAGCTCTCACTTGACCTTCACCGAGCAGCGTGCCTCAGATATGCATGTAGAGATAAGACACCACTCCTATGTGATAACAAATTGGCATACACTATTTTTGACCGGGGCGAAACTGCGAGAAATATAGATAAATAAATAAAAAAGAATTATTAAATACTTAATCAACTCGCGCGAATCGGATCATGAAACATGACACATTCAGGTGGAAAATAATAAAATAATTGGGATCGATCCGACAGGGGAGGAGCAACTGACATCCGGTCGATAAACTTATTTATGAGCTGAGCTTTTCTTGAATCTTTTAAATCTAATTAAAAAAATAGAACTTTTCTTTGAATAGTTTGAATTTTTTGAAATTTTCATCGAACAAGGGTCTGCCATCGAAATAACTCCAAACAAGTGCTTGCTTGCATGCACCAACTGGTTTTTCGTAGGCTAATTCACAGTGCATCTATTTTCCCTTGCACGTGGTGAAATAGATGTACGCACAAGTGTGCATCCATCAAGTGGAGCCACTAGAGATGACACGTTATAAATGCCACATGTTCATGTCACTTCCTACGTACAAATGATAAAAAATATGCAACTTATGATTTCATTTTGACGGAACCAGATCGTTTGACGCGCAGCATCACGTCTCAACCGTTCAGATGACAGATTTTCTCGTGATTCGTATTCTAGATCTAAAACCTCATGATTGTCATCTGAACGGTTGAGACGCGGTACCGTGCGGTATAAGAACAGGATTCCATTTTGACTACGTACCGAGTAATTACTGCAGCTTTTCAATTATCTTAAAATAATTGATGCTGCTATAATATGGAAAATGCTAAGAATCGTTATAAGATAGTCCATTCATGAAAATTTGACGTAGAAAAAAAACGAAAAAATAAACTATGAACTATGTAGCAGCAAAGGGAAAACATGCAAAACCAATTATGTAGAATTAAAAAGAATATTAATCTTTTACAATTTCATTTGAGAAAAATTTTAAGTGTCAATTTGTAATGAATGAAAGCTGAATATTTTTTTTCATATAGCAAATTCAATATATATATTACATAATTAATGTCATAATCGATATACAGTTACCAAACCAACATCTGCGTAGAATCTTCAGTCTTGATGCATATGCCACATATATACGTGTCAGATTTGGTTGGCATAATATATAAAATATATTATTATATGATATTTTGAATAGCAAGTTCTTGGAAAAGGCATGGCTATTCATAATGAACAGGAAACTTCTTCAACCGTATATATTTGGTATATAAATAAATCCACCTAAATTAAGCTATAATAACCATTATAATATCTCTGTCATACTCATAAATATCAACTGGTAGCTAAGCTTGTGTTTGTTGTTTGGCAGAACTAGAAAATTAGTCCATATATAGAGTTGGAACTTTCCTATAGGATCAAGATTTTCTATCATTTTTTTATAGTGATATTTTCCTTACTTGATAATTACATGTAATGGATTGTGACTTATAAATCTTGTCCTAGTCATAATTGATAAGTTTTAAGTTTGATTTCAAATGACAAGTACTATGAATCTTGAAAAGAAGAAAAAGGGAAGAAGATCACTGATCACATGATATTTCTTAGAGGATGTAAAAGTGGAAATAAATTGAGATATTATCTCTTGGAGAAAGCCAATTAATTTCATATTTCACCTTTTGTATGGAATTGTGACATCATTTTATTGGTGAAAGACTAACATCAGTGAGTTTATTGATACATACAGAATGTGCTACTGAGTGATGTAATATGGTATTATTCTGTGGAAATTTAGTCTGGCATAAAGAATGTAACAAAATTCAGCTGCAAAAAAATTACTGAAAATAAAAGATTACTGGGTAGGTAAGATGATATTATGCAGTTATGTCCTACAGTCTAATATATTAGTCAATATTAGACATTAATGTATACATGAATTGATTATTTTTGGCATTTTCTGATGTGCAACTTAAATAATATACTTTTCATTATTATACATTGCAGTGAATGTGGTATTAATATATTGGTGATTTTTATATATCTCATCTGCACATGAGCAAGGACTTGATCATTCCAAATCAATGACTCAGATAAAAAAAAAACATACAAGAAAAGTTGAAGATTATGCTCTTATGTTTCATTTCAATTGCTTCTTACTGGTGGCAATATGTTTTTCTTGCGGTTATTTATATGAAAAAAATGTGAGTTTGTAGAATTATTTTTTCTTAAGCTGTGTTATTTATAGCTAGTCATGGTGCAACATATTTGTAGGCAATTTGATGTTGTAGTGTTTAAGTTGATGTTGCATGCTTTGCACTACTATTATTTTGGAAAGAACTTTTTGGTGTCAGATTGTTCCATATAATATTACATCTATTTGCATTTTTGTTTTTGTTTTTGGTTCACATTATCTTCACTTTTAGTTTTCAATATGTGTAATAATTGGTTTATTGCATAATTACATGCAGTTGTTTCTTTACTTCATTAGCTTTTTCTTTTAAGATTAAATCACCAAATCAGAGGGTAAATATTTGAGTAAATGATGCAAGTAAATGAATACTAACATATATTATAGCTTACACTAATAACAAATAAAATGTACATAGTTCATAAAAACATATATGGTCTTGCAAACCATCACCGATATTCACAGTCCCCAGTACGACTTAACAATGCATTAAATATAATAATAAATAAAGATACACAATTAATACGAATAGAACGATACAACAGATCATAATATGTAATAATTATGTTGTCAATTCAAAAATCTCACAAAATCGAATAGAACAATACGACATATAATATGTAATAATTATGTTGTTAATTGTAAAAACCTCACAAAATCGCTCTTTACATAAAATACACAAAATAACTCTGCTTATTTAATCTCTACATAAAATCAAGATTAATAATATATTCTAATTAATGATCATAAAAATTATGGCTCAGCCGTTCCACCTCATTAGTATTAGCCACCAAATACTCAGTTGTTTTAGATTATCATGAATTTACGGTTGAGTTCACTTCCATCATGCCTTTTTGTGCTGACCAAATAACATTTGAGTCTAAAGCATTAAGCATAGTAGATAAATTCAGAAATATTTGAAAAGTATTCATATTTTGCATCTTTGGAAAAAAATAATAAAATTCAACGTTTTTTTAATCCTTTGGCGGGGAATTTTCGCAAATAATTCACAAAAATTATGAATTTTACGAATAATTCGCTACTTAAAACTTGTTTTAATTTTTATAAAAGGTTAAGGTTTTATTACATGCATTATATATAATGGATATCGAAATTTTAGAGTTTGCTGAATTATTTCAGAATTATTTATTTATCAACATGGCATCCATCGTCATATCTCGACCAACCATCATAGATCCTACAAGCTCGACCATATAATTTGCTAAAATTTAACTTTAATTGTGGAATTTAATGTTGATTTAGACTATTCAATTTCAAATGAAAAATGTCCCTGTACGTTTGGTGATCTCCAAAATTTTTATATGTACTCATGTTTGGTTTGGAGTCAAACATAAATGAATATAAAAAGGAAATATAGGCATAAGGGAAAGTTATGTCTCTGTAATTTAAAGAATTTTGCAAGGTGATATAATTTACTCCTTCAAGTTATGTCACTGTGAGATCCACAATTTAAATTATTATAGTATCTAACGTATCGTTGATATAGTTTAATAATAATAAAAATAATTATTATTATTAATATAAAATTAAATTAAAAATTGTTATAAATTAATAATAATAATTCATATTATAATGAATATTATTTCATGTTGGTTCAATTATTATTTGTATAATTATATATATATTTTTATTAAATTTATTATTTAAAATATCCTTTTATTATATTTAATTATTAAATAATTAATATAATTGTTAATTTTCATGGTGTCATTATTAAAATAATACTTTTAAATTATTTTTATTTATTATAAATTTACTGTTTATTGTTATTACTATTAATTAATTTTGTAAAAAATAATTTATTAGCTTTTATAACATTTGAAAAAAATACTAATATTTGGATTATAATTGTAATATTAAAATTTAATGTCCTTTTGTCACCACTTTAAAAATAATAATAATTAATACTTGCAATATTAATTATTATTATTATTACGTGTTCTTCTGAAAAAAAATTATATTAATATTGTTTTCAAGAAATTATGATAAATATCAAATATTAGTATAATATAATGATAAATAATTAGAATAATACAAATTATTGTTTATTATTATTTCTATAATATTTCATATTTGTGTTGTTGTTATTGTATTATTATTATAATTATTACTACAATTATTTTCATTAAAAGTATATTTTAATTTATTAATTACTATTATTTTTATTATGTATTTTTATTAGTTTTCTATAATTACAACAACAACGAGAATAATTAATTATTAATATGATTTTCTTAATAATAATTATTATGATTGACTTTGCAAACATGATTTATATGTTTTGATATGGTGATATATATAAACCTTCTTTTCTTGTATTCTTCCATCCATTTAATCAAACAAGAATACTTTATGATGGCATAACTTTACATTCAAAATTACTATCTCTTTAACATTGTTCTCTAATCAAATATGGGGTTTGAGAGGAGTCTAAATCTAATCCAGTTTGGTAAATAAGTCTTGAGGGTAAAGGCTAGAATTTAGATATTGTAGGCACCAAATCTAATTGCAATATCATTTGTTGATCTTGCATTGCGTTTGCTTTATTAGGTGATAATAAGTCCAACATGACTAATCCGATTAATCCGACCGACCCGACCGACCCGACCAACTCAATCCGAAAAAATGCGGATTTCGATTTTTTATTGTCGGTTACGGTTTTTATTTTGTCGAACCCGACATCTAATATGTGTGTACAAATTGTAGAATAAAACGTGGGTGAAATCCGACCCGACCTTTTATATTTAATTAGACAATTATATTGCTAGTAATAAAGTTTTTTATTCAATTTACGTCACAAACTTACATGTATATTTTTTTGTGAAACTTCTTAATTTCAATATTTAGTACGATCTGACGCCAATGTATTATTTAAATTATTTTCAATTGTTATTTTTACTTTTGTGTCGTTAGGAAATTGTGTGAAATATTAAAGTTTGTGAAACCCGCAAAACTCTCAAAACCCGACCGCGTAAATAAAATATGAATTTGAATGATTTTTATTTTTAATTGGTTGATTACGAGTTGAAACACTACAACTCAAATGAAATCTCTATTAGATGGAATTATTCTTAAAATCACCTCTATTAGGTTCATCAATTTTTTTGAACAAAAGTGACTTTGACATCCGCTATATATGATATATTGATATGATATGATATGGTGATCGAAATTCCTATGTACTGATGAGATTACTTGACATTGAAAAAAAAAGTTACCAATTCTTAATTACTATAAGAAGTACGAATTTATTTTGCCACTTCATTACACTATAACCCCCATTTTAATGGGAATTTACGTTGGGCCCACTATAAGATATGTCCGGTGGCGATTTTGTTATTAAGTTTGTATCTTTAATAGCATATCTTAAAAAAATGCAGTTATAAAATATGTAAGAAAAGATCTTAGAACCTTTAATAGAGGAGCTTAAGTGGGATCCGCTATAAAAAACTATTTTTAATAGCGAATTATGCGTTGTGCCTGGTGTTAAAAGCTTTTAATAGCGGAGGTACATAAAAGTTCGTTATTAAAAACATTTCAATAGCGGATGTCCGGAGG
Source organism: Eleocharis quinqueflora (assembly GCA_964058865.1). Lineage (NCBI taxonomy): Eukaryota > Viridiplantae > Streptophyta > Magnoliopsida > Poales > Cyperaceae > Eleocharis > Eleocharis quinqueflora. Next base: position 33,588 of record CAXKVX010005089.1, read on the forward strand.
AGTCCGTATAAAAGATGTAAAACCTAAAAGTCCCGCAACAGGCCCATCTTCTCCAACCAACAACCATCATTTGTCCCAACCAGCAGCCATCATTTGTGCAATTAAAACAAGCTTCTCCTCTCTTTGATTTTCTGCACTATTAATTTGCTGCATCGTCACTCCATCTTCTCCCTCTCTTGATATTTGAAGGTTAATTAATTAATTTCTTATTAATCTTATTATTTTTCTCATCTAAATTTGATATTAATATTTTGTGCATTCATATGTTTTTTTAATAATGCAGCAGTCAATTGACCACTTTCCATCTTCATCACCACCTCTTCTTGATCAACCTATTGAAGGCTAATTTTGATCACTATCTTATTATTAAATTGCATATATTTAATATGTAATTTGCATTGCATATAATCAAATCTCACAAACGAACGGTTAAAATTTTGATTTATCTTGCTCAATAATTTCTTTGTATCAAAATCTTGTGGAATACCAAATTTTTCTAGTTTTAGAAACTTGTATGTATTTCTTTTGAATTTTTGAAAGTGACATATTTTATGTATAAGCATTAATTATTTAATTATTATTTTTAGTCTGTTTCAAAAATCCAAAACAAATACTTACAAAATTCTAAAAATAAAAAATTTTGGTATCCCACAAGATTTTGATATAAAAAAATTATTGAGCATGATAAATCGAAATTCTAACCGCCCGTTTGTAGTGAATTAAAGACGGGGTGGGTCGGATACCCGTGGATCCGACCCGTCCAGATCCACGGGTACAACGGTCCACGGGTCCGAACCCAAAACTCCCAACCTGACCCGTGATAAACCCAGGCGGGTCGGGTTCGAATCCGTCCATTTTTTCGATTTTTTGTAATTTTTCGAATTTTTTCGAATTTTTGAATTTAAAACTGGATATTATTTTAATATATTTTTTTTTTTTCGAATTTTTCTGATTTTTTTGAATTTTTTTGTATTTTTTTGAATTTTTATTTTTTTTTATTTCTGCACGAGTCCACGGGCGGATCTTGGGACGGATCGGGCACGGGTAATCACGGGTCTGGGGGATTTTGGGCCAACTCGACCCGTGCTAGATTCGTGGATCCGGGATCCACGGGTCGGGTCGGATCTGGGCACGGGCACGGACGGATCCACGGGCGGGTAGACCCGTCCGAATTTTTTGAGAACTCTACCCGTTTGCGTGATTTGATCATCAAGCACCGACTCCTTGGTGTTTGATCAAGCACCATAGCTCAGTTATATATATGTCTCCTCCTTATTAAGGAGTTTGAATGACAAAACACTCAAGGATCCTGATTTAATGGTTTTTTGGACGGACTGGTAACAGTCATCCGATCAAATTCTATCTGTAGTTTTCTCAAGCAAATTTTGAACTTCAATACAAATGTTCTCAGGGATTCATCACAGAAGATTCCGTAGAACTTGTGATTGAAGTTAAAATTCACTATAAATAATGTATGCAATGGAGTTCGAATCTAGATCAAGTCTAACACTTTCCAAGCACTTAACCACTGGACCACTCATTCATTTTTGACATAGTAATTTATGTATTATATATATCCTTATATTTTTATTATAAAATTGTGATTATTAATATGTATTAATATGCAGGTATCGTATATAACTCCCTTCATCACTTCACGACAAAAATATCCACATATACTTAAAATTTTCCATTATTTTTACAAGACCCGTCAATTACTGAGAAATGACAACATGATCAATAATTTATATAAAAGTAAATGTTTTTATTACTAAATAAGGAAAAAAAATTGGTGAGTTAAATGCCAAACATGGAACCTAGTCACTATATTGCTGTCATTTAAATGGTACTTTTTCAATTCGCGCAAATAATTAGCTTATGTATTTTAGCCCATGTTGTTTTCAAAGAAGATTTGACTTGTATAGGTGGAATTATTCTTAAAATCACCTCTATTAGGTTCATCAATTTATTTCTACAAAAGTGATTTTGACATCTGCTATGTATTATGATATATTGATATGATGATATGAGAATAAGGTGATTGAAATTCCTATGTTTTGATGACATTACTTGACATTGACAAAACATTTTATAATTCTTAAATATTACTATAAGAAGTGGATTTTATTTTGCCATTTCTTTTTTGGATTTTATTTTTCCTACTGGACTGAACCAGTCGGCCGATTTCAACACGTTCAAGCCGCCATAATTTGTACAGACACTGGCGGAGCCACATGCATCCAGAAGGTGCAGCTGACTTCCTGAACTTTTTTTCAAAAATAATCATATATATTACGTTTTTTCAAAAATGACAATGTATTTAAATTTTTTTGCGTTTTTAGTATTCCCTTTTGTTTGTTTAGAGATTGCTTTATGCTCTCCGGTATCATCTGAGTAAACATCTATCTTAATGCAGATAAACGGCTCTGATTCGTCATGTAATAGGAGGCAATTGAGAGGATCGGAACTGACAAACACTGATTTTTTTTACTGATTTTTGTACTATTTTATTTTTGGAAGATTGTTTTCACGTACTTATTATTTATAAAATAATATTAAATCAAAACCGTTAATTCAAAATTAAAGTTTTACTTTTTGGTTCAGTTAATTTATCAAATGTAAAGAAAGTAAAACTCTTATTTGTTTGGGCACCCAATGAGAAATTTCGTCTCTATATTTTTTTCGTAACGGGTATCTATTTTGGGCTTTTTTTGAAAGCCCTAATGGGCTTTTAATGGGCTTTCACTTACATTTTGGGCTATCTTTGGGCTACTAATTGTGCAGAAAATTCGAAGTATTCTGGGCTTGAAAAATTACCGAAAACAAAATTACTTCTCATAACGATACAGAAAATTTACTCTCAGCTCCTTATCTAAAACAAAATTTTATCTCTCAGCTTCTTACTGAAAATAAAATTACATTTCAGATCGTTACAGAAAATGATATTACTTCTCAGAACGTTACCTAAAACAAAATCAACTCTCTTCCGGTTACCTAAAACAAAATTATACCTGAGCTCATTAACGGAAAAAAGTAATTCAGATCAGCTCGTTATGGAAAGCAAAATTACCTATCACTATGTTACCAAAAAAAATGTTACCTCTCAGCTTATTACAGAATAAAATTATACCTCAATCTATTACGGAAAATAGAATTACATTTCAACGCGTTACCAAAACAAATTACCTCTCAGCACGTTACCGAAAATAAAATTTCCTCAAAACGGTTTAATCTCTGATTGGTACAAAAATATCTTGGATCATGAAATTACATAAAAAGAATTAAAACTTTTATCATAATCAAATTGTGGTTTGTTCATAATTTTTGTTATTGATTTTTTGGGAACGATCTAGTTGTAGCCTTTTATAGGTCAGATTGTATTAAATCTCCACACGAATCCATTTTATCATTTCTTTTCTCCTTTCAAGTATGTACTTATGAAATTCAATATACATTGAGCGAAGGTGACTAAATTAAAATGATAAAAAAAATATTGGGAAAAGAAGTGCAAAATAAATAAATTAATTCATAATTAATTAATGTTTGTAGTTTTTTGGAGATTAATTCAAATATAGTTCAAAAGGTGACTAAATTAAAATTTTGACCACGTTAATTTCGAGCTTGAACTAAAATTATTTTAGTTGACTTGTTGAAGCTCCATTCATATTTCACAGCTATCTTACTCGGATACTTCAAATATCTTATCGCAATGCAATTTCTTTGGTAATTTTTTTCATCACCAAGGCACTAACATCAGTGCTCACATGGGCGTATTTAGGATTTTCGTCAGAGAATTACAAAATCTATCATTTTTTCAGAGAGGGGCAAAATGATGCACATTTTTAAATATACATAATTATTTTGCGAAAAAAATTGACAAATCGTACAAATACATAACATTTTTTACGAAAAAAAATTTCAAGGTGGAGCGACTACCATCTCCTGACCTCATGTAGTTCCGCCCCTGAGTGCTCAATGTAATTGTCTAGACCCCTTCAAGTCTACATCTATTAGACAAAATGTTCTTAAAGAATTTTGCATAGATAGGCATTTGAATAATTACCTCACTGAGCACTGATGTTAAAAGATAATTAGATGATGATCTGATATAAAAAAAAAGTTCGGGACTAAAGATTTTGTTGTTGTTGTTGATGATCTGACAAAAAAAAATACTTCTTATTAATTAGTAATTTTGGACTTCAAAAATATATGTTGATCACTATGCAATATGTTGCATAGACCATATGCTTACAAAAATAATGTTCACTCCATATATTGGTTGTTCAATTTAAGTTCGATATGGCACTCTTATATTCGATTGCATATTATGAATGAAATGTTCCAAAAATTAAAGAGGATTACAAATTATTAGAAATTTACGGTTTTGAAAATGCAGAATGTGATATGTTTACATTACAGTTCATAATTCATAAAACAAATTACTATTTTACCATAACAAATATAATTAATAAATATATTTTAATATGAATTTTTTTCTAATATAAATCAGGAGGGGACGTAGCCGCGACTCGTATCCTAGTATTCATTCAATTACCAACTACAGTACCTCAATTTGTGACCATATATCTATATCATCCACTTTGGCATTACTGGAAAATTATAACATTCCTTTTATTGAAACATTCAATTATTACCCTCTTCAAAACAAATTACCAAATATTTTACAATTAACAACACAACATCAACAACGACAGCTCCCTCTGATCACGATCAAAACTGTCAGTTTCAGATGAACAGTATCCAGTGCTTGCAGCTTATTTTCAGGTAGCAAGTGTGGTCCTTGGACAACTGTCAAATGCACAACCCAAAACATCCCTATAATCACGCGAAATCGTGAAATGGTCGTAGACATTCCCGTCACTACTCTTCTTGTACTCAAACAGGAGCGTGGAGTGGTTGAAAGCAGTGAGCTTGACAAAACCATAGTCAAAGTCTCGATAGACGCTCCATTCTACTGGGTCATCCTTGATGAATTGGGTGAGAAATGCACCAGCACCGCCAACGACAACGTGTGTGGTTGCTGTGAACGGGCCCGAGTAGAAGTTTGACCCATCGTCCTGGCATTGACTCTATAACAGGAAGAAGGAGAACACATTATCATTTAAAAACAAAAAAGAGCTATACTAGACCAAATCTGAGATCATCTCTATTCTATAATGAGAGTACAGATCAAACAGCCTGAGAAAGGATTTTTCATTGTTGAAGAGAATGGAGAATTTTAATTTCATGTACTTATTTGGTTCTGCATATTTGTAATTCAGGCTGTATTCTAAACATATAACACTGATGAAATTAGTCCATTATCAGTTTAACATTTATGTCCTTCCACCGTCCTACCTGGAATTAGGTCAAAGTTATTCCATAAAGCTATTACTCTACTCAACCAAATTTTGTATAAAAACAATGACAATATTTAACCCGAATGAAACTCGTCTTTGAATAAAATCTACCCAATTTATTCCTGATTTATAATCAAGACAGACAAATTAGATTAAAAGAAAGATGCTCCAAAAAAGAAGTACAAATGAGAGGGATATCTGCTGCATTAATGCTTGGTTTTGTACCATACCTTGAAAATTGAACAGGTCTTTTTCATATTATTGATGTGGCCAGGTAAAAAAGACAAAGACTTCTATTTATATGCAGGGCTCACTTTATTGACTGCCAGTTACACACAAATTTCCCAATTTTATCAAATGAAGCTCAGTCAACCTCAATTGCAAGCACTTGAGCTTCAATTAAAATGTAATTAAGCTTGAATCACACACATCAAGCCTCAAAGAAAATTCTACGTACCTGGTAAACTGGACATGTCCTTTCGTAATTGTGCACATGCCCGTAAAATGCAAGGTCAACTTTGTACTTTTGCCACAGGTCTTGTAAACTATCTGGCCCCATCGGCTCAGCTGAGGTGCCTTCCATCTGGTACCAGTCGCATGAAGAGTACCCCAAGACACGGTGCCCCAGAAATATCAGCCATGGCTGTTTTTCTCTGTCAACTGATGAAAGGCACTTCTCTATGAATTTGTATTGCTCCGAACCGGGTCTCCAGTCCTGTTCGGTGTCTGCTATGCAAAACCGGAACATGCCATAGTCGGTTGCATACCTAGTGCAATACGAGAGTTCAGATATTTATGTACCATAATGGTTTTTCACTTTTTTGTATCGTGTCAAATATGTCTGGGACTCTGGGGTACATAAATTTATTGGCTTAGACGGATTGAGTCAAAATACAGTCTACAGCAGCAAATGATGTACTATATGCCCGTATCTGGTTGAAATCCAAAAAATAAGGGGAAAAAGTATAAATAAGAATGAAAAACAAAAATGACCACATACTGAGTGCCATCTCTATTGACTGTCATGTACTAGTATTAGGTTATAAAGTTGCCTTTTGAATACAATACCAGAATTTTGCACGGTTTTCGGCCGGCACATAAAACATGGTCTGAGCCAAAACACCACATTCTCCACCAGAGTCGATGTTGCTATAGAATGACCCCGAATTAGGCCAATCTCGTTCATGGTTTCCACTGAAAAAATAAACAGAATAAGAACATTTATTTTTGGTTCTTCCATTAACAAGAACATAATCCTTGTAGTTGACTTATTAAAACAACATAACAGATTTTCATTAGAGAAGTTCACATTTGTATAAATTCTAATTTATATGCAAAAGGGTGCCGAGAAATATAACAAAAGCAGAACTGACCTTCCTATCATGTACGGTATGGTAGATGCAATGGGTTCGATCTGAGCTGTGAATTGGTCCCACTGAGATAGGTAACCTTCAGCATAGCATATATCACCTATGTGAAGAACCATATCTATGTTATCTATGTCTCTTATGAGTTGGTTGGTAGTGTTCAGAGATCCCGGTTGGAACATATTGAACTCATTCGACCCATCTGCCTCTGCCTAAAATGTCCAAAATGCCTTGTCAGTTTCTATTTTACTTATTATAAAATGGTTTTGGAACCACACATAGTGTTCAAAGGCCAAGTTTTTTTTGTAGATCTCACAAAAAGTAGCCTACAGGAGTAAATTAACCTAGCACACAAACAAACTGAAGTGATGGTAAAATGTGGCACGATTGACAAGTATACACAGGCACAAAGATTTACCTTTCCCATATCACCAAATATCACAACACGCTGTAATGAGTCTTGACCCGGGTAGGGGGAGGCCTTGAATATATATTGTCTGCTCCAAACGTGTGTTCCATTCAATAACTTATGGCCTAACCGGTAAGTATATCTGTCATGTTCCAAAATATAAACCAACTACAGAAAAAGTGCATGATGGAATTGAATACAATATATAAAAGAACTTAAATAGATTAAAAAAAGGAAATTTACACGGAATTAGGCCAGAGTTCTTTTAAGAAACTCGTGTGAATAAAACCAGGATCACGCCATCCAACAGTTCGTGCTGGTGAACCTGAAATATGAAACTTGAATTAAGTTACCATGCCCATGCTTGTGTTTCATATGGCAGAGATATACTTTAATTTCTGTTAGCTTGTGTTATCAGATAATGAGAAGTTCCAAAATCAAGAGAATGTATTCTGGCCAACATTAAAGACTCACCGCACATGCTATTTCTGGTAAATGTTAAGGTCCCAGCAGGAGAACGGGTCTGAGCTTCTCCTTGCATGCCCCACTCAACAAAAGGAACTGCTTCATTAATGCTATACCCACTTGTCCATGTCACTGTCATCTTTGCCATCAATTGAATGAAATCAGAATCAGCATTACCAAACTACATAATTACATCAAAAAATTTGGATGTAAGAAACAAGATAAGCATACTTCATTCCAGGATTTTCCTTGGGATAATCGGGGATAGACTGGAGTCTTTGGGTATGCAAACTCCACCTTATTTGATACTGCCATCAGCGTTGGCTGAAACAAGCAAAAAAAATGAAAAAAAACCCAGCAGTTCCCCTTGTATTTTGAAAATAAAACCAGGTCCATAAATAAGTCAATATAGAGTCATACACTTGAAAAGTTGCCCGAAAAGAGAGCAAATGAGAAATCAGCCCTTTGGTTGATTAGTTGAAGCTTCAAAAGACCCTTTCCTGTTTTCAAATATTTTTTATTTTTGAAATTCGCAAACTGGTACTGCAATTAAACCCAAAATAAATGATATATTAATACTTCATTGCTTAAAATAAAATGTACTAAAAATGTCTTTCCTTTAGTTTTTTTTGTAAAGAACCTTGATAGGAGCAGTACAGAGATATGGGGGATATTGACTTGCAACCTCAGGCTCACATGTTGCAGCACTGAAATAAAAAAATAATAATAAAATTTCCCCTCTTATTTTTTTAATTGTCATGTTGCATGCAGTCTTTTAGCATATTTTTATTAATCAAAATAATGAAAGAAGATAATCAATTCCTCACAAAAACAACTGACTGTAAATCGGGTGACAACATATGAAAAATAAATTAAAAAATGAACTTATAACTTATGTAAAGGGCACTAGTCTATATAGAAAAAAACATACTTGTTTATTTAATATAAAGGGCATTACTCTTAGAGCATGGCTACGGTGTTTTACAAAGCACCAAACAAGCCGTACTTCACCTTCGTATTTCAAATTTCAAAGTCCAAACGACCGATCCAAACCATAGAACTTGATCTTCATATTAACATATCATCAGAGATAAAATTTTACATTTTTTAGAACTTTTTTACTATTTTTTAAAGAGGTGAAAAATATTTCATATCAAATGGTCCAAAAAATCGTTAGATTAACCGATTGTTCATCCTCTTTAAAAAATAGTAAATAAATTCTAAAAAGTATAAAATTCAGTCTACAAGAAGATTTTAATATGAAGATCGAGTTCTATGATATGGATCGATCTTTTGGACTTTAAAATTAGAGATATGAAGGCAAAATACCGCTTGTTTGGTGCTTTGCTATAGCCATGCTCTTACTCTTATATAAAGGAAATTAGTTGTTTATTGAAATATTTTGGGTACACACCTGAAATTTGCTGGTGAGAAAACACCGATCCAGTCATTCTCTGAAGGATTAGTATGGTAATATTCAACAGTCACCCAGCCACTAGTTTGTCCCTAAAATTCAGAATCATGAAATTATTCGAAACTAATTGTTCTCTGGCTCATGAACTGTTTAATCACTTATGTAAAATTAAGCAGAACAGGGGTGAAATTGGTACCTTCAAACCAAGCACCAAGGGAGAGGCCTTAACATAGGCAGAATCGTCGAGGGCAAATCTGGTATTTTGGATGGAAATTCTAGACAAAGGCTGGTGTACCCTAGGTTCCCTATGCTTCCTACCATGGCCATTTCCAGTGCTAATCACACTCCAAAATACCATACAAAAGATCCACAAAATAGCCTTCCTCATGCCTAAATGGAAACAGATAAACCGAAGTGTTGATTAGCGAGAAGCTAACTGGTTATCTAATTTGAAGCTTATATCATTATAGACCCAAAAATGGGTATAAACTGAAGTGTTATAGCACTCACTGTGGTTTGGGAGGGGAGGTGGAGCGTAAACTGTAGCGTAGAGTAGAGGTGGGAGAGAAAGAAAGGTTGGTGTGAATTGTTATGTGTTTATAAAATAATAAAAACAAGCACATGTGAACTCATTGAAGGAGCTTTGATTTTTGTGGTTTTATGGACGCAAGACCCAGCAGAAAGAAAGCAGGTCAATGGTAAAGTGGCAGGGGTGAAAGAAATATTCTCTCGTCCGTATTTGTTTCGTCAAAAATTCATTATAAATTTGTTAGTTATCAGCTCGATCGTTAACGATACGAGTTGACCAGCTTGTTAAGTTAACTAGTCGATTTTGAACTCTATTCAGCTTGATTGATTAACGAAGAACACATGTTATATAAAATTAATTGATAGATATATATCTAACTTCAATAGTTGAGTACAAGTTGCACAATATTAATTAACATATAGTCTAGGAGTGCCAAAAAATTTCGTCGCTCGTGACTCCTTCATGTTCGACTCGTCAAAAACTCGTTATGAACTTGTTCGTTACCAACTCGTTCGTTAAGTAACGAGCCGATCTTGAACTTAACAGCTCGTTCGTGTTTGACTCGTTTGCACCCTATAAAATAGTAATGCATAGTTGCGTACTGTAGACGTTATCGTGCTCAACTACTTACATACAATCATTATCATAAGTACTACTAATCATCTTTCAATTTTCGATAGCGGAATTAAAATTACTAAAAGACATTAAAGATCTTGGAAATCAAAATCTCCACACGTAAATCAATCAAGAGATTTCGTACCTCTTGCCATATCTAGCGATAGAATAATACTTGAGTTGTTCTCCGCAAACCGTCAGAAGAACCGCAAAGCGATTTCTCTCATCTTTCTCTTTCTAAGCAATGATAACTTATTCTTTATGAAAATGAATGAAGAGAAGATCAATCTTACATTAGAATCCTTTTATAATTGTCTGTCATTAAAAACAATATTCACCGGAGGAGATGTATTTATAACACAATGGGATAACGCACCATTTGATATTTATCTGCACATCCTTGGATTAGTGAATCTGCATATCTTATGGCAAGATGCATTGCACGTGCGCACCTTAGATGTAAAAGCACTCTTTTGCTTGACCAATTAGATTCAAAAAGGCCACATTACAATATTCATTTAATAACATTTGCCCAGAAAGGCGCCGGATGAGATGCATCTTTTAATTAAAAGGTGCTATTATCTTGCTATGCCTCAAGCAATGCAGTGAAGCACACATCCTTTAATATGCATCTATTGGCTTCATAAGTACATTGAATATTTCTAATTCATTAATTGTTTTCAATCAGATTAAACTTTTAATCAACATATGTAATTAATTAAGCCATTTAATTAGCCCAGCCCATTAGTTTTATTTGGGTCATATAATTATTTTCCAACTTGTCCAACGTGCACGAAATTGCCAATTTGTTGGTTTACCTAATAAAAAAATTTTGATTTGTGTTCGAATTCGTGCAAATTAAGTTTTATAATATTTTTCTTGAATCTGAACCGGTCGTTCGTCCCTGCTTCATTGGCTTCTCTATTTATACTGCTATGTTTGCTGCGGCTCCGCTATCGAGTCTCTGAAAGTGGGACCTACAAAATTAATATAATTATAATACATTCGGGAATATGTTGAAATCAAATATTTTTTAATTATTCACTAATTTTGCTAAAATGAGGTCTAATAAAAAGTTGAATATAATATTAATGTTTTACATTCTAAATTAGGAATCTTTATTTTTTTTTCTCAATTTCTTCTAAAATAAATGAGTGAAGTTATGATGCTTGCGCATGTATCGTGTTTGCATATCTGTACCTTCTGATCTGCATCAAGATCCAACGGTGGACTTCCCACTGTCGCTTCTATTTCGTTTGAAATAAAAAATCGTCATCGAAAGCTGCCTGTGTAAATCCTCTCAGCTTCTTCTCCTCCCTTACGCGAACTAAAACCCTTGTTCCCGTTAAACCATCGTCAATCCGCTTTGTTCCTCCATCCGCCTTGCAAGGTTTGATCTCTTTATACTTGCCAACAATTTCGTTCCTGTTCATGTCTTTCGTGAAATCGTAATCATGATTACTGTTACAACCCATATGTAAGAACGACATGGTTTTTCACTTTTTCTAAAGCAATAACACTATCAGTTTTAAGAATCAACTACAACATTTTAACCTCTTAATCATTGCAATTTATGAAAAATTCAGAGTCATCATTCAATTTTGTAATTTCACGTTTTAATTCAGAGTCATCATTGCAGAGGATTTCATTCCCGGAAACGAAATCTTCTGTGAACAGTTTTTTGTCAGGTTAATTGGAATCGTATCTTCTCAGAGAGGAAAATTAATTTAGACCGTCAGATTAAAAATCACTGTTAATAATCGCCTCCCATCATCGCCTTCTCCCCTCTCCTCTATCTCTGATTCCGCTCCTAACTCGACCAAAGTACGACTTTGTCTCTCTCTTTCACTGTCATTTGAGGCTGAGGCGTTCCGTACACCCGTTTCCTCACTACGCTTCTCCTTCAACGCTGTCTGGCGGCTCAACCTCTGCTCTCTTTACGCCAGTCGACAACGCGGTGGTCGTGATCCCTTTCTCTCTCGAGACCGAAACAGGCAAAGAGCTCAATTTCTATACACAATTGCAAAGTAGCCAAATAGTCGTAGTAAGTTGTGATTTTTGCCCAGTCGCGGCTTTGTTTCGCACTTTTGTATTAACTTTAAGGTGTTCGTGAAAATTCCTGTTAGAGAATGGCCAGAGCAACGTAATGTATATAGAAGCTACAAAATTTACCTTATTATGATGCATAGACACAATAGAAACTAGATTAATTGAAAGTAAAATATAAGTTCCTTACATTATTTTGTACGGCCGTTCTTCTCTGTTGCTGATAAAGCAGCGAGGTACTGTATTTAGTTGAGTTGCCCATTTTGCAGATTCAATTACAGAATCTATTTTTTCTCATTAAGTTATACCAGCTTTAATTTGAGGATGTTGGCTGACTTCGATTTTTGAGGGAACACTAAATTGAAGCAAGCCCAAATTCCTTTAGGTCCAACATGACCTGTCCTGAATCAAACCCAATGTACTCATTTGGTACCTCTACCTACGACGAAACAACCTTGATTGCATCTCCATCATATCCAAACTCAATCTGTTGGTCTGATGAAAATCTGCTGGCAGTTGCTTCTGGCAAGCTCGTCACAATATTGGTAAAGAACAGTTTTTATGTTTATATATTCTTTCTAACAAATTTTATGTTGTATATAATTGTAGTCTTATTGATTGGGATATTTTTTTGCTCATGTCAGAATCCTGCTTCCCTCACTGGTCCAAGGGGACTAATCACGCTCAGTCCATACAAGCCTTTTCCTATCGGGGTGGTGAACAGAGAAGGTTGTTTCCTCTTTTGTATTGCTCCATTTGAGTTCTAGAGGTCCTCTTGCAGAAATGCATGGAAAGGTTGCATACAAAGACCCCAAAGTGGTCCGACTCTTCCCCGGACCCCAAGCGGGAGTTACGTGCACCGGGGTGCACTTATTTTGAAGGTTTGCAATTTCTCATGGGCATTGATATAATTTGAGATTGTCAATTTTGCAGATCTGTTGAGGCCATGCTTGATGCCTATCTGTTTGTCACGTAATACTGACCCTTGTGTGAGGTCTATATCATGGTCTCCATCAGGATTTTCACCAAGTGGAGGGTAAGGAAGGGCTTCATTTATTATTATTTTCTATTATGCTGAATTTGTGAGCTCACTATATTTTCATTGGATGCTTATACAATTTGTCATACTAGATGTTTGCTGTCAGTTTGTACTGCAGGCGGCCATGTGAAGCTGTACCGATCTCCGTATGTTGAACTTGGTTCTGAATGGATTGAGGTACTTGCACATTTTTAAACCTTTTTTCTAGTACCCTTGCACCATGTCTGTAGTGGATGTGAGAGCTGAAATGCTTGACTTTGAGGTATTTAAGCTTTCATTAAGCCTTGATGCTTAAGAAGCTCCAAGTCATGCACTAAAGCAGAAGCAATGAAGTAGGAATCACCAAAACTCATTTTACAATATGCTGGTTGTTGCACTGGGCCTGACAAGTGGGTAGTACAATTAAGTACCATACACGATACAGTCATGTTGACATCTATATTATTATGGTGATACCTTTTTGTTAACTGATTCCATATAATCAAGGTTTTGGTCAATTTTTCACTTTTTTTCTTTTTTCCTTTTCAATTATTGTTGCAGATTGGTGATGTATCTCAGCTACTTTTTGAGTACCATGCAAGTAATACTTTTGCAGAGGCCGACAATGCCATTCTACCCAGTCATCAGGTTAGATCTTAAGCATCTTTAAGAAAAAAATGTCCCACGGGAGAAGAAAATACATTTACTTCTTCATATAGAAAAATATAGTAATAAAGTGATCTATGTTAGGAGAATGAAATTGAATCTGAAGCTGGTTTTACAAATGGTATGAAATTGCCACGGAAAAGAAATGCGAAGCGATTTAGATATGATGATGCAAGTTCAGGTTTTCTTTGTCACATTAAATCCGAACAATATGCTTCTCGCTCTGCAATCCTCTCCTCTGTTGTACTTGCTTGGTCACCTGTGTTACCATATCTGAAAAATGTGGAGCCACCAGAAAAATGCACTATTCTAGCAATAGGAGCGAAATCTGGTGATGTTTCTTTTTGGAGGATTTGTGTACCAGAACACTATAGTGTGGCAAGGAGTACCATTTCAGTCCATACTAAATTGGTTGGATTTCTGAAAGCACATGATTCGTGGGTAAGTGCAATTGCTTGGGGACTTTCTCTTGCATGTTCCTGCAATTCTCGGTTAATACTGGCAACAGGGAGTTGTGATGGAAGGTAATTTTTTTTTTTAATTTGTCCCATTTTTTGGGTAATATAGAGTTTGATCCCTAATTTTTTTTTACATTTCCTGACCCAGCATAGTTCATTTAGTTTTTGTGGCATTTAACCATAGCTTTTGTTTCTTGCTGCATACAAATAATTCGAATTGTAAATGGCATTGTCTTAAGAATTTAATTGGCAATAACAGCAAGTGCATAGGTTGAAAACTCTGATTTCCCTATTTTTTTTAAATAATTATATGTCTTACTATAAGAGGGTCATGGCTAATGTCTGATGAAGTGTTCGTTCTTCTTCCAGTGTCAAGTTATGGTCTACAGATCTTGAAGTGATTCAAGTAATAACTGCAAACAAAAAGCTCTTTTGCTTGCTAGTAGGTACCCTTACATATTTTGCATATTGTCAACCAAATTCCAACTTGTTTTAGATATTTGCAATCTACATCTTTTTTTATGAGCATACTTGTAAGTTTTAATAGAACCATCTTTGTTGATGCTCTCAGTTATTGGGTCTCAACTCGAGTTTGTGTACTGCTTACAAAATCGATTAGTCTTTTAGTATTCATGAATGAGGTTGTCACTTCAAATTTAACTTGTTTAACAGTGTGATTATTGCAATTAATGTGTTTTAGAGTTTTCTGGATATGCATCTTCTGTATCTGATACTTATTTTCCTTTAATTAAAGTGATTATCGTAGTCACTTTCTTTCCAAAAAGAAAAAAAATCAAGGAATGTTGGGTCTCGGTTCTGGGGTTGAGACATGCTGGGTGCTTTTGCAATAGTACTTGGTGGGTGTAACTTGCAGCATAACCCTTTTTTCCGAAGGAAAATAGAATAACATTATATCCCTCCCATTTAAGGTCAAAATAGATGGGTCTGGTCCAGTCTCAACAATTTCAACGATCATGCCGGCAAATTCTCCTAACAAAGCTGTATTAGCAATTGGTAGAGGATCGGGTGCGATTGAAGTATGGACTTATGACTTATCTTCCAACCAGCTCACTAATGCTGGCACTTATAACTCTCACAGTCAAATGGTATATCATTTTGTTTCCTTCAGTACTATGTTTCTGGTTTTAAAAAAATCCTTGTTATATTCATATTCAAGCACTAAAAGGCCCCTGCTTGTTTCCTACTCCCCGATATTACATCTTTTTTTCCACATTGCTGAATAGTCAGGGAGATGGCTAGATAAAATACACATCTCATGTTAATTTGGGGGTATAACTGATGTTTACCGAGGTGTTTGCAATGTGCATAAATTGCTTTGCAACGATATCCATAATTTTGGCATTTAAAGAGCTATGTTTTCGATGTTTCCTTTTGGATTTTAATTGTTTATACTGGTTGTGGTTGATTATCTAAATAGGTGATGGGTCTAGCATTCTCATTCAATGGCCAATGTCTATATAGCTGCAGCCAGGTTAATATTGTACTAACTTGCTTATGTTTGAGGTTTTTAGCTTGGTTGAAAACTTTGCTTCTAAATCCTTGTATATCTTTAATTTATTGAATTGATTTGTTGTCATATGAACAGGACAATTCAGTTTGTAGCTGGGTTTTTGATGGATACTGTTTACACGAAACAAACTTCCCATCAGATATCCCTGGAAATCGTAATCCAGCAAATGTACTGTAGATAGTATTTTGTTACATGATATGCTTATATTGAATTTATGGACATTAATTGTTGGAGAAAATTGACAGTTGTGAAAATGGTGTTGCAGATATCATATCTTTCAGATCTGTGCTTTGGTATTGCGCTGTCTCCTGGAGAAATGATGGTTTCTGTGGTAATTAAATTCCTGATATTTTTTTTTATTTAATTTCTGATGCTAAAACAATACCTGGCAAATAAAAGCTCCATAAGATATTACTTATATTTTTGTTCTATTACTTATATTTTTGTTCCATTTCAGGTACGCAACTTGGATATTAAACTTTTGAACCCAATGTATCAAGCCGGGTATGTCAAAGTAGATTACCTCATAGTACACTAAAACCATTCTTAAAACAAAATTATGGATTCTTTTTGGCATGCTGTACGGATGATTTTATTTTTTGCAAATACCACTAAGAAATAAGAAACGAAGGGGCAATTTGTTTTTGTATTCAGAACCGGAACTGATTATGACATGCAGTTATTAGTTTGAGTTTGGTTGATTTGGAGTGAAATTCAGGGTAATATGGAGGCTTGGGAAGTGCCAAATTTTAGTGTACTTGCTATTTGGTAAATGTTGATAATAGTGCAAATGTGACAAATAGAACTCTCTTTCCCAACATGCAGGACGCAGAAAGCAGTGATAGAACTTCTCTATACTGGTGGACAAAATCTTGAAATTATGAAACAACCCTTGGATTCTTCTAATATTAACCTTGCATGTTGGGATTCAAACATTCTGTGTTCCTTGAAAAATTGTGAAAATTACCAAAAAGACCTTGTACTGTGGGATATTATAGTAGTTTTATTGGCCTTAAAGAAATCAAATCCTGGATTGGTGGAGAACTTACTTTGTAAGTGGATCTCAGGGTGGTTTTCAGACATTCAAGAAGTTTTTTCATTGGAGACTATGTTGTCACTTATGAAAACTAGGGTTTCTAGCATGGATACACGGAAGCTACATTTAACGTGTTTCATCTGTAGAAGATATATTTTTATTGACTCCAAATTTGACAGTGAGAGACAAATGTGGCATGATGTTCTGGGGGCATGCGAAAAAGAGTTGCGAGAAAGGCTTGTAGGTTTAACTTTCAAACGAGTTATACAGGCTAGCGGATCTTGTGTTTTGTTACATGGTCAATTTTGAAAAAGAAATTCTAGGAGGGTGCAATGCACTCCCTGGCTCTATGTGGCTCCGCCACTGGCTGTATTGGTGATGCAGTTTTCATAGTTCAATGTTTCACGTTGGCCCAAGGTCTGTAATTTTTTTCCTCTTTGCTGAATTTATGTTGCAGTTTCTGATAATCTGAATTTAAGCAAGAAAGTTCTGGTTTCATCTTCGATACAAAGAGAGCATAATTACACTCATCTGGGAATAAAACGAACACCAAACACCAGAGGTGTTATATCCATATTTCTATTTATTTTGGTTGGATGTCAATTTTTATTTTTGTTGGAATGTGCATGTATCATGTATTGTCAAATATCAGGTATACCTGGGGAAAGATTTCAAGGGGTCATCCTGTGATCAGATCACCAATGCAGGATTATCCAAGGGACACAGTAATCATTCCATGCCCTTGGCCAGAAGGCTGTCCTCCACCACCAGCTCAAAATGGCATTGAAACAAAGAAGCAACATACTGACAACAGTGACTAGCAGTGCTCCATAAAGTAGCTTCGATTTGGTAGTAAATATGTATAAATGTAAGTTACAAATTAGGATATAGCTACCTTGGTTGGGCATGTTGTTGAGAGTTTGATCCAAAAGTAATTTTCTAATTTAGAATTGTGTTTTATGTTTTAGCAGAAAATTCAGGAAATCTATTTTTAGTTATTTAACTATAGCAGCATATATATACTATATTTAGCTTGAAGTGTAGAATGTGAGGATCTAGAATAGATTTTGTATAATGCTATATAAGCTGGTTATGTTCTGTAACGTTAAGTACAGAGTTGATGTGTCTTGTTTCTGTTTGGTTAATATGATTCAATTGATGTTAATTAATGTATGTTGAATACAAATTACAGAACTGCAAGCCTGTCTCCCCAAAGTTCTGTGTTCCATCACAATTTGCTAGAAGTTATAAATTTACAAATATTTCTGATTTAATATGTATTATTCAGTTCATTCAAATCTCCCCAATTTGACATCCTTTCAAGTACAGATCAAGAGTAAGATAGAGAAGGTGTGTGATAGGAAGATATCTATGAGGACTTCACGCTCTGTTGCCATGGATTGATTATACATAGCAGTGACAGGCAATACTTTGCAGGTGAATTTTATGATCAAAATCGGATATCTAACATTAAAAAAAAATCATCTTAAAAAAGTTGAAGTGCTGTGTGAGCCGTCTGCTTTTGATCAGGAAGCTGCATAACTATGGCATTGGGTCTGGCATCATGTGTTGATTTTCAATGGCAGAAAATAATGGCTGGTTAACTTAATAGTCCTTTCAGTCAGAAAAACTAAGTATTCTTTACCACCCCAATATCAAAGAAGAATTGGTCGAATAAGGAAATTCTCACTGCATTTTATAATCAAATGCTTAATTTATTAGTTTAGAAAATTATCGAACAGCTGAGTGGATTATTCTTTGCATGATAATTTTTTTGCATACATATCAGAGTAGCAATAATGCAATATATATCTTCTTTCTTAAGTTTTAACACCGGATGAATATTATTTCCAATAGAAAAAATGAAAAATAGCATTCATGCAAATATTAAAAATAAAATCAATCATTTGGGGAGCAAAACAGCAGAGATTGCTTATTTGGACAGATCTATCAGCATGGAAACTTCAGCACTCCGACCATGCTATATTATAAAAACAAATAACCAGTACTTTTGTTTTTTAGTATGATCTCACTTTTTTTTTGTTTATGTCGTAGTTTTATTTCATGATTATGCACATTTTTTTGTACTATATGTTCGTTACATACTTACAGTTCTTTAGTTCAGCTTGAATACCAGTTTATATTTTATGTCTTTCATAGGCTTCCATACTCCTGTTTTTGGAAGTCTATGTAACACTTGGTTTCATCAAGTGAAAATGACATAATATTTTATTGAAGGAAAAGAAAAAAAATGAGGAATGCCAGTAGGCTGAGACAGAAAGAAAAAAAAATGAACAAAAAAGCACCAGCAATTTCAAGAAAATGACAGTCATTCACCAATCCTTTACTAGCTAACTAAAGTTTTCACGAAATAACCAGCATAAAGCAAATCACCTAATCAATGAAACAGGAAAGAAAAAAACACAGAGAGAGTAACAATGTCATTCAAGATAGTCAAATCCTGACAAGACTATTATTCAGTTTGCACCCCAAAAGATAGCTCTTCATGTCAAACTTGCTGCTAACTGCAATGTAACAAAAAATAAACATAAAACCACAATAAACCAAGAACAAAAGAAAAAATGTCAAATCATACCGCCTGAAAGTAACTTGCACCCCATTTTAGTAGGCTGCTCATTGCCTCCCAAGTAAATCACCACCTGTACATTTTTTTTTTGAAGAAAAGCAAAATGTCAGTCACAACAAAAGACCACACTTTCTTTTATAGATCACAAATATGGAACACACAAAGACACGAACTGTAGTAATCATCTCTGGTAAACAGTAAGAAAAAAATAAGGGGCTGTACCGGCGTGTGTCAAACAAAATATTCTAATCAGCAGAACAGAAAAGTAACGGAGTCCGAAAAAAAATAATACTGAAAGTACCTTCATCAGGGCACCAGAGAGTAAGGTTGTCCCTGAGCAGCTGCATGATAAGAGTGCTGTCCTTGTACGTCTCCTCACTTACACTATCAATCTCATTTATTGCATCATCAAATGCCTTTTTTGCCACTTGGCATGCCCTGTAATTCAACAAAAGTTTCAGAAAAGAAAATATATTAATTCTTCTTTGAAGTGGAAACAACCCAATGCATGCCATATCCCATGTTACTCTAAGAGATCAGGAAAGCCTCACATTCTTACTGTTAACTGTTAAGTCAGAAAGAAAGGTAGTTTTGCTTGAAATAAAATATTCAAAAATGTTATAGGGCATCTCACCTTGTAGCATTGTTCATGATCTCATAATAGAAGACAGAGAAGTTGAGTGCAAGGCCAAGACGGATTGGGTCAGTTGTTGCAAGCTCGGTATTAGCTACAGCGCCGGCCACCTGTTTAATGAAGAAACTTCAATTAACTCTTTTAGATAAAATAAGAAGGCGTAAAAATGAATGATGGAAAAAAAAACGAAGATGAGAAAGACATACCAAGTAAGCTTTCATGGATTCATTAGCAATGTTTATCCTTTCATCTCCAACACTAATCTCAGCCAGATAGCGGTAGTAATCTCCCTTCCTGCGATCATTTCATGTCAAGGAATTAAACATTAATTGAAGTTGAAATTGCAACAGTTGAAATATATTCTCAAAAAGAAAGGCACATATACTTCAACAATGTAAGGAAACATGCTAAAATCAGATATAAAAAGCTCAAATATGAAGGTACTGGCAACTAAGTTTTTCAAAACTATAATGTCATCTATTTAAAATCATCAAGTGTTCCATAAACCATATCAGTCAAGTCAAAGTTTTACTATGATAACTAACATTAGTTACTACAGTCTTAGAATTTATCATTTATAGAAGTAATACTATGCATCATCATGAATGAATTTAAACTCAACCCCAAATTTGGCAATTTCTTCAGAATTTCAACTGGTCAGTTTCAACTAATTTAACAACTTAGAACATAATTGTGTCAATAATCACCAGGAAAAAAGAGGCTGAGTTGGCAGGTCAGGATATCAGCAAACATTCATACATTTGAAGTATATTAAACCCATGACCTGGTAATGTAGTAATATTTAATGAACACAATAGGATTGTAAATAGGTTTAGGGAGCAACAAGAACTATATTAAAGACCGGGGATCTGAAACAAAGCCATAACAAGTGAATTTACTTCAGCTAATTCAGAAGAAAAACTTACATTTTGTTGTAGAAGACAATTGCCTCGGAATTTTCAGATGCAGGGATGAGGTATGTATCAACAACATTGATACAATCCTTGCATATTTTTTCCTGCTCAGCTGCCACTTTCTGACGATACTCCTTTATTATCTTGAGATACTCAGTCTCACCCTTCTCTTCTTCCTTCTGCTCACATGCATGGATAATGCGCCAGCTGGCACGGCGGGCCCCTACTATGTTCTTATACCCCACTGACAGGGAGTTCCTCTCGTCTTGTGAGAGGTCAGCATCAATCATACACACCTTTTTCATCGACTCGACCATATCTGATATTATGAACAAATAAATTGTACAGATTAGATCAGATTTACAACTGAAGACCAAACAAGAACAAATAACTTAGTCTATGGATTATAAAAGGCTTGTCAAAATATAAACTGAGTAATTATACATGACGGTTTTATTCAAAAAGACTATACATGACTGTCATTAAAAAGATTAAAATAATACAAAGAAGAAAAATAAGAAACCAGAGTGCAAATTATGTAATTTCATAAAGCAACTTGCACAATCCCACCATAAGATGAATTTTGATAATTAAAAGGAGGATATAGTATTAGAAGTATATATAGAACGTATATGATGAAGAAAGCTACAAATCTTTAAAAAAAGTCAAGATGGTCAAGATATATAACTAGAATGTGAATCCGTATACATTTGTCTCTGTTCTTTTCTTTAACACAAGTCAAGATCGTCAAGATCAACAACACGTGACAGGGGTTAGACTAATATGCTCGCCAGAAATCATCATTTTCCAACACAACAGTTATTC
The DNA here is from genome assembly GCA_964058865.1 of Eleocharis quinqueflora. Lineage (NCBI taxonomy): Eukaryota > Viridiplantae > Streptophyta > Magnoliopsida > Poales > Cyperaceae > Eleocharis > Eleocharis quinqueflora. The sequence continues at coordinate 55,462 of CAXKVX010005089.1, forward strand.
GACTTACATATCGAGAATAGTACTGAAACAAATACATCGATTCTTGAATCTTCGAAATTCAAGGCACGGGAAATGTAATCTTGAACTATTCGGAACACTTATCAACAAGAAATCGTGTAAATACTAATTAAACACCGATTCAAACCAGAACAAAATACATATGTATTAATCGGACTCCATACAAGAGGATTCATATGAGGATGATAAACAAAAAAGAAATTTCGTGTAACACCTAAACACAGATTCAAACCAAAACGAAAGAAGATGTGTATTAATCGGATTTCATACAAGACGATTCATATGTGAACGATAAACGATGAACTACTACTTCTGAAAACGATAAAAAGATAAAACTACGATCAGGCTCGAATGGAAAGTACAAACCATCGAAGCGCTCGGATTGCTCAGCCAGCTTGCAAAGAAAAACTTCCTTCTCCCTTTCCATTCTCGTTTCGTCGCACTAAATTCTATTAGAAATAAGAGAAGAAGAATCGAGCTCTGTTTGAAGAGAGCTCAAGAGGAGAGAGAGAGAGATTGCTAATGAGTAATGAGAAGAGAAAGTGACCAAATGCACTGGTTACTTGGTTAGCCATCTTTTATAACCTCCGAGCTTCAATCCAGTAGACCTGGTTCACTATTGTGGACCCCGCACTAGCCAGTACACTACTAGCGGTGTAAAGTGACGGAACTCGTGGACCAGGTTCATGCTATATTTGATATGGTAATTAAAGACCTTAAACAAACAAACGAAATAATGATTCGTATTACTAATAGGTGGGACCCGCACTACGGAGGGAGAACGGGATATTCAGTTTACAGAGTGTATCAGACTTACAGACTATGGGGCCGTTTCGAGGAGAAACTGAGAACCGTTTGCTCCAGTGAAGGATTGGAATTCTAATCCAGACGTTCAATTATTTCCAGTACTGTTCGCACGAATCTTGATGCGTACAAGTCATTATGCTCAGCTGGCTTCAGTGACGTCATCGACCATCACGCTATTCAATTTTTTTTTTTTGATCGAATCACGCTATTCAATTCAAACAAGCTTTGGTGCGAGCTGAACCCTTTACATATCAGCCCTTGAAAAGTTTGAATTTGCTCGTCTCAGAGCGGGACAACTGAAATTGACAAGCAGGTTGTGCTTTGAATCTTTGATTGGGACACAATCAAAGTAGCGCATAATCTAGCAAATTAGGCGAGAAGAACCGGAAACTCCTTCCATCCTAGACCGCATCAGCATTTCTTGAATGAAAGCGGGGTGGATCAAACACTAGATTCGGTAAACTTCATTAGGGGGATAATACCTGAGAACGAAGGTAATGAGGGGAATCAAAGGAAAACTAGTGTCTCAGCTCAAAGAGGAGGAGAAGAATGGAGTACCCAGTCACCTGAGTAAGATTTTTTTTAGACAGATGACCAACTGCTTGAAAGAACAAAATAAGAATTTTGGAAAGTTAAGGACTAAACTGGGAAACGCACGGTGGGCATGGTACCAACGACCAACGTACCAGTGTATTGAAATTGGACCCGTTAGCTTATTCCTCAGGTTAAGCTGGCAGTAAAAAAAATATGAGTAAATATAATGTCTTCTCTTGACCGTTCTTCTTAGGTGCTTTTCACTAAAAGAAAAAAATAATTAATATTTTATTTTGTCTATATTGTTGTGTTTGCTCTATTCTTTTTACTGTATGTTTTTATATTTAAGTTTAAAATCTTTATATTTAAATTCGTAACAAAATTATTGCAAATTTTGTAATATAAAGACTTGCATCATAATTGGTGTAAGTTTTTATATTAGAACAATAAAGTTTATATATTATTATCTGCAAGTCTTTATATTTAATTTTTTTGAAAAACTGCAGCAAAATTTTCTAATACAAAGATTTGCAGCAAAAAAATCAAGACTTGTTATAATATAAAGACTTTAAACCTAAATATAAAGACATGCAGGAAAGCAGACAGAGCAGCAAAACTGAAGCAGGTGCAAAAATTGCAAGTCTTTATATTACAACAATAAAGTCTATATATTATTGCATGTAAGTTTTTATATTTAAGTTTGCTAAAAAAATAACTGCAAAATTTCTAATATAAAAACTTGTAGCAAAAAAAAACTTGCAATAATATAAAGACTTGGAAGCGACACGGCGGACATAACACTTTGGAAGCGACATGGCGGACATAACACTTTTGTTGCAAATTTAAATATAAAAACTTGAGTCCTAAATATAAAGACAAGCACGAGAACATATATAGCGAACAAAACATAACATACAAAGAAGAGCATTAATTGTTTTTGTCTTCAAACGATGACGTGAGAGGGGAGACGATTAAGAGGAGGCTGTAGTGTTAATCACTAGCGGCATTTTTTTTTTTTTTTTTCTTGTTCATAGCGTTTCATTTTTTGTATTTTCTGTATCCTAATTCAAGGGGTTGGTTATAGTAGTTTTTTTAAAGTGTTGCAAGGACTTAGCCTAGAATTCGGCTAAGTTACTTCATGGACCTTCTTTATTGACCTTCGGCTGAAGCCTTCTCATCTATTCGATCGAAGCCCACTACTGCAGCCCGGATCAAGTCAAGAAATTTTCTAATTAAGTTATTCTATTGGGCTCTATATTGCACCTTCCGTCGAAGCCCAAGTGTGCTTCGACCATAGACTGAACCACCAGAGAAAACATTGGTATGTTTAGAGTTCTATTTTTATGGATTTGTTTGGATATATATATGTGTAATTCTAGAAGCAGATAAAGGACGTTTTTAGAGTCTACAACAATTCTAAGTTCCTGAGTGAAAGGTTATCAAGTAGAAGACATCTTTCCGATTTTGGGAGAAAAGAAAGAAGATTAAGATTCAGTCATTAACAAAGTTTTATCTCTTCTTTTTTTTTTCTTTATTCTTGTTTTGTCTTTTTTTGTTCCTTAGCCATCTCTGCCTAAGTTTTCGATAGGTTTTTTTTTAGAATTGAGTACTAGTAACTCTTATAAGATTTGTTTAGTAATTGGTCTGTATTTGTTTGTTTGAATATGAATTGTGCTTTATTTTTATTGTTGTTTCTTGATTGATTACATAATCCAAGATTTTAGTATTTTGAACTAAGAATTTAGATATTGAAATCATGTAAATTATTACATTATTACATATCACACTAATTAATCAGTATTTTGAATCTTGAGGAAACAGCAAGACAAAAATGGAGTACATTATTTGCAGCTCATATATGGATAATTTGGATGAAAAGAAATAATATTATTTTTCAAAATAAAAGTTTAAGAGACAAAGTTACAATATATAAATTCATAATTCACTTACAACTGTATTGGACATGATGTACAGGGAACTCAACCAATTACTTCGGGATCACAGCAAGTAATGTGGAATATAATACAAATCAAGACCAGCAAGAAAATCAGATTGTGACAGTGTCAGAAGGAGAGCTTCAAACCTCTTCTGATGAAGACCTTTTGGGAAATTAGAACACTTTTCGAATAGACTCACAAGCAGCATTTGTCTTCAAGTAATTGCACAATTTTTAACAAAACAAGACTTTTAATAAATGAGATAGCATTTTTCAGTTGCATGGTTTTTGTATAAGCAAAATAACGCAATGTAACAGAAATGGTACCGGGTTATTGGTACAAGGAATAATTTGTAATTTTCATCTTTGCAAATTTTGTAATAAGTAAGATGCCAGGATGGAATAGGTGACAATAAGAGAAGAATGGATACACAAGACTAAAATAACGGAACTTAGTTGATTTTTCTGTTTTGTATTTCTTTTTCAATTTAGTCTGTTTTTTTGTTTTTAATTTTGATAAGTACAGAACTCATGTATTTCTTGTAAATATTGGATTTTGTTGCTTCCAATTTTTTGGAGGCCGGCACCCATCTTGGGGACGGCTTTTATCAAAAAAAAAAAAAAAAAAAAACATATCAACTATGGACGTTTTAATTTATTTGTTTCACGGTGGGGCAATAAAAAATTGAATAGTTGATTATACTTTGACATATTAAAGGATACTTAAGCCAAAACTTCTATTGATAGACAATAGAAAATAACAAATCACGAAAATAATCGTACAGTGAAATAATTCAACAAAAAATCTGCTAAACAATTTAGTCCATAAGGGCCATTCAAACAATTTAGCTGACAATGTGAGCTAAATTGTCTGTATTATTTAGTTGATCTCTCCCTTGCGATTATTTTTTACGATAATAAAATTGAAATATCATCGATCAAGCAAAAATAGCTGATTAATTAATATGCTCCGCAAAATTGTTTAGCGGAATTTCCACTTTGGTGAACTCTGTCGTTGTATGATTATTTTCGTCGTTTGTATTTTTCTATTGTTTAGTAATAAAAAATTTCGAGTAAACCTCAACTATCAATCTATCATGCGCAAGAACAGACGAATTAGCAACGAAAATCAAAATTTCGAAAATGTTATTTAAGAACGAATCTGAACAAATTATCATGATTGTTTTCTGAAATTATTTTTTTACTACAGAACATTTTTATCATTTAGTTCATTCCGAACACATTCCTGAGATAAAACAGACGAAATTAAATGAAACATACATAATTCAAAACCCGGAATTAAATTGATCAAGTTTTTCATGCAACTAAACACAAATAATCATTCAATAACATAAGTCCAACATGAGCGCATTTAGGCTTCCATAACTAAACGACCTTTAGCATATTTACCCCAACAATAATATTAACCAATTGCATCACACAGCGGCACAAAAAATGTTTATATTTCTCTATCAGATAAAACAAAAATTATCTCAATAGATGTGATACCAAACTAAATTACAACAAAAGCCCACATATATTCCCATTATCCCATAATCATAATCATCTGACAAATACACCCACACAAGCAAAGAACAAATTAACAAATATCATAGCTAATGGGGACCTCTAAACTGATGTGGACCCAACTCGGGCTCTATTGGCTCACCAGTAAATGGATCGAACTTGTATGGTTGACCTGTTAAAGGATCATACCGGATCTGTCGTCTATCAAGAGTTACGGGAGGCAGCAGCTGTGTTTCAGAACTAGGACCTGTAGCAACCCGCGGTTCTCTGTGCAAGGAGACTGTTTCTCCTTTAAGCTCTGCAATGGCAGGCCCAGAAAAGAGAGGCTCTTTGCTGTACTGTGAGGAGTTGGTATATAGACCAGGAGAGGAACTGTAGCTAACGTACCTGTAACCAAAACAAATTCTATAAAATGATACTCTCATCTCTCAGTAAAATAATATATAGTTGAGAAAATTTAAACAACCTTGGAGGATGATTAACAGTTGGTTCAGTGGGTTGGACCTGGGATGAGTAGTCACTCCTTGGCGGAGGTGAGTTGCTCCTAGTTAACAAATTAATCCTTTGCTGCCAAAAATCAAACAAACAAATAAATATAAGTGAACGACAGTATCATGATGGGCAAGGCCAGAAATTCTTAAAAAGGAGAAACACCTTAGCTACTAACGAATCAAAGAATGCTCTCTTGTCATGCTTGTCGCTGCCAGAAAACAAGAACTAAAACATACCAAAAAAAGTGAACCTGTTAAAACAAGAACAAGAGCAATGATCACACTAGCAAAGATAAGTTTAACAACACCAGAAACAGCAATAACAACAACAACAGCAGTGATCACCGCCACCACAAATAGAGATGGTCATGATATCACAACGGATAAAATCAGCATAATAAAGTTATGGTTGATATTATTGTTGTTATATGATGATGGAGGCTTAGACGAATGGTGATGATTTGACCTGATCAAGGACAGCTATTGCAGCTTGCTTGGGCAACTCCTTAAGACTATTCACGCAATGAATATCAATCTACAAAATAAACAAAAAGAAAAAGATGTTAGGAAACGAATGTGGAGCTAATGCAGTACATAAAAGAGTCGAATTAAATGGAGGTAAGATACATCTTAGGTACTGCCACGCCAGATTAAATTTGGTTCTAAACTAGTCTACGATGTAGCCAATAAAAATAACTTGAAAAAAAAAATCAGATGAGGGTACGAGACAAACAAAAACAAGAGAAAAGCTCATTACATCATATCGAGTTCCAATCCCAAGACGAAATAATCGATTGAGTCGATCCCTAACCACTGGGGACAATGAAGCAAGAGAAGCTTCATATGCATCCAAATGTACCTAAAATAACCATAACATATTCCAAAACAAAATGATGAAAATTAAGTATGTTTCATAAAGGAGAATAGTAATGAGACGTAACATCCATGGGACAATAAACTAAATTCAGAGAATTTAAGGTTTACTAGTAGTATCAAAGGAACACAGAGAAAACTTACTGAAATATCTGGTCTTGGGGCTTTTAGAGTAGGACGAAGGGCCAAATCATGATGGTGGGGTCCCTGAGAGTAGTCGGGCCTTTCAGTGGGGATCTCCAGTGGCTTAACTTCAGTATCCTCGTCGTCACGGGGCCGCTTTGTGCCTTTCTCCATTGGTCTTGCAACAGAGACCTATCTCGAATTGCGTTTACATAATGTGGTTAGGTACTAACTTTTACCATTTATCATATTTACAGTTCCTATTTCAGTTATGCCTGCATACATGAATAATGAGAACCAAGATTGTTACACGAATGTTTCAAAATATATCATCTGATGACATGCCTGAATTGTAAAAGGTGGGCCCTTGTCTGGTGCTGTTATAGTTTTCCCATTCATTTCCCTTATTGCTCTATCCAGTTCCTGTCAAAATAATCAATAAAAAAGAGTAGCCAAATTGGAAGAACTTATTAGTTAACCATTATCTTTACCTGACACAAAATAGCTACTCTTGTGTGAAAACTGAAAAGGATAAAGAAAGATTTCAACTAACCACACGGGCAGAAAAGTGAACGAACCCTACTGGTTGACGGCTTTTTCTTGATAATGCTACCTTCTCCACCTTATAAAGGTAAATAATTAGAACAACCTGAGTTAGTGATCGTATTTAATACTGATGTAAGAGGTAATGCCCAAACAATCTGCACCATTACCTTTCCTATTGGACTAAAAAGCCTGTGCAGGAAGTCTTCATTGACATTCTGGGGTAAATTCCCAACAAAAGCTATCTTAACCTGAATGAAATAAAACAAAGATGAAAGATATGAAAAAAAAAGAACATACTAAACAGTAAAAGCAAAATTTTAGTAATGCAATATAAAATTGGCAAGATACAACTTCCGTTTAAAGCCTGAATCATCTAAGCCTCCCAGTCAGCATCCCAAAACAAAAAGGAAGAAAGAAGAAATAAACAACATAAAAGCCATAAGGAACAAACTAATATTGAACTTGTGATTCCTTCCAACAAGGTGATTTATAAAATACCATGAACAAAAAATGTTCCACAAATAGGTACCTTAGCCATCTCAGCCAGGTCAATCTCAGGTTCAGGTTGAACCCAATCTACTACTGGATGCAAATCACCACCAAGCATGAAGTCTGGCTTGGATCCAATTCGACGCGCAAGAGCTGCTGCCTATGATTTCATGTATGATTTGATTTAATACTTCTGTTTGAGATTGGGAGATCTGATATTGATCTGATATGTTTTTATTATAAGACAGATTAAAGATTAAGATTCAAGAATATGTTTCTCATATCATTCTTTACACGTCTTTTGCCAGAAAACTTGATCATCAGTGAACTGTCCAACAAGCTATTCTTCCTTTAATCAAATTTATATCTTTGATTTGTTTTACAACATTGATATCTTATTTCCTTTCCTTTTTTAATTCAGACAACTTTAGGGAATATGTTTTATACCGTTGCTTATTTCAGTATCATTGTGACTTTTTTCTTTCTTATATAAGTTCTCTGGTCAAAATATTCTAAGAATCAAATAATTCAAAGTTATATTATCTGTTGATATGAAATAAGAGCTTCCAAAAAGAGTCAATAACACACATTCGAGTTCAATGTGTATCTTGAATTGGGAAGAGTGTAGACCTCTCCCCAGTTTCAATCTTCAAAATTCATGTAGTCAGCTTATATTCAAATTGACTGCCTGTGACTCGGATTACTTTTTGCAGGGTATATACGACCTATTATTACATATAATAATCATTCTCAGCTTGAGGCTTTCATTTAAACTTATATAGTACCAGTTTCTAAAGATATTAAAAAAAATTTGGTCTAACCAGAATCCTTACTAAATTTTCATGCTGGATCGCAGAACAATGTATAAAATGTGAAAAACAGGCACACTAACATACCTAATATGGCATTTATTCACACTTTTCTAAATTTAACAACTCTATGGCAACATACCCCGCTCCCTCTGGGGCCAACACACACACACACGAGTCAAGAAACAAAATAAATAAAGGTATATGGCAAACTAACTAAGCAATTTAATTTTTCATATCAAAGCATGATCTACATACTTTTCTATTTATGGCTTAATATCACCTTTTCCAAACCTTTCTGTACCCAAAATCAGCTATCTGACCTGGGACCCATCACCCAACCAGAGACCTTGTGGGGGCAAGTTGGCACAGGCACCCAACATGCAGCATCCTGACCCAACCATGTCATAAGTATGAACTAATTATGTACTTCATATTGACAATACATACTAATTAGCAACTTGTGTTTCTTTATCTGTTTGATCAACTTAAGATAATATATATGCATAGTCAACATTTTTTTTTGAAGTGGAAGGCAAATTGAACATATTCAGCAATATTATTTCTCAGTTCTTAACATTTCTAGAAAACAATAGATAATTTTGTCCTGATCCAGCCAAACTTGACCAAGTCCTCTGATGAATAAGAGGCCAAATCCAAACTGCCAGACCCTATTTGTGAGTCTCTGACCCTAGGATAGGGAAGATAATCATTCTATACACTGTTCTTCAACGTTCTTTTTTACTTCAGTTGACTAATCCCAAATAGTTCATCTGAGAAAATCACAACCTGTCTGGCTTTGAAAGGTTATTTTGTGTGATTTTAGTTTTATCTGCGAAGTTTGAGTTTGTGGTAGTTTTATTCAACTTTTAAGAACTTAATAGATTTGTTTTTCTTTATAGTTTTCTCCAATGAAAAAGTACAATTTGATGATCTTATCTTGCAGACAAAAATGGGAAGTTATTTTACAAAAACAAGACTTATTCTTATCAATTAGCAAAGAAACTTGCTTTGAAATACATTTATATCTCAATTTCAGATTTGCAAGAAACTAAATTGATTGGTTTCGTCAAAATCAATTCTTTTATTTTTATTAAAGAACCTTTGGGTGGTACATAAATCATAATCAGGTCAATTGGATCAGTATAACAAGTCAGTGATTTAGGTAAATTAGAATCTGTTTTTTTCATTATTTTATAGATCATATAAATTATTAAAGCAAACATCTTAACCACCAAATATAAGGATTTATATTAGTTACCAATTATGATATGTTCTATTTTTTTTAAGGATTAGTAAGACTATTGATCAAATAATGAGATATGATACTGATATATACGATGACATACCATTCCTCACACCTGCAATGCATGAAAATAAACTTGACATAGCAGCACAAACCAAATATTAAATATGCAAAGAAACAGAACTCTAGTTAACCGTACCCCATGAGAAGCAAACCGTACAAATGCAAAGCCACGGTTGAGAGTTTTCCTGTGACCAGAAACCTCAGCAATTGGAGCCATTGCAAGTTCAACTGACACCACTCCTTGAAATGCCTTTTCAAAACCAAAGATTTCCAAATTTGACCACCGCAAAACAAAGGGTCTGCATAACATACAAATAAGATGAATAAAAGGAACCAGCAATACCTGACGAATAAGCTGATCAAATTCTGCAGAGCTCCAGCCTAGCACAAAGAAAAACTATTAAATAGATCAACTAAGTAAACCAAAATACATTAGAGCCTTAGAGGTATAATTTCACACATGGCCAGACAAAAATAAAAAATATCATAGTGCCACTGGCCTTAAGTCCTGCCCCTGTTCCCTAGAAAATGCACCAAAAGTACCTTCCATTTATCAACCTATGTAAAAAAATTCATTGTAATTCTTTGAGAAAATGAACAAAAAAAAATACCAATAATGTTTATGGGTGAATTTTGTATAGACTGAACTGCCTCTTGCTCAGATAAACATTAAAGTTTATCATTTTGCATGAAAAGATAAAAAGAAAAATGGCCACAAACAAAAAAAAAATGTATAGATGACTAAAGTTGACTATCTTTTTTTTTTTAAAAAAAACATATGGTTTATTAAGGGAATTTTGATTCAACCAAGGTTATAAAGAAGATTATATTGCATGAAACTAACTAATGAATATAATGTGCATGCAAGATTGGCGAAAAACCTTTCCTAAGATTTCCAAAATAAAGAGAACATTTATCAGTAGAAATGTCAACACCAATTTTCCTTCCTTGAACCTGAAGCAAGTACAAAGAAAGTATAAAAAAATGTCAAATTAAGAAACATTTAATTTATATAGGCCATTTTAAGTAAAATGCTATGGAATATAATTCATAATGATCTTTTGATTTTACTAGAAGAAACTATGATGAAATAATGTTGTTTAGTCAGTCATGTTTGAAAAGCATCAAGAAACACTGATTTCTCAATTAAAAAAACTTGGTTTCTATTTTGAAAAGCTTGACTGAGAAAGAACTAAGATGGAATTGGTCATTTTTTTTACCTCAACTCCGTTCTTTTCTCTTTTAGCCCATATTGCTGACTCCTTTTCAGCATACCGCACAAAACAAAATCCCTTCCACAATAAAATAAATATTAACAATAGTAACTATGATAAACAAGATAAAGACAACCACAATAACAGTAATAAGCAACAGCCAATTATGGTCAAAAGTTAAGTTTTCTTTTGTACCAAAACTAATAACAAATGAAACAATCCCTTCTAATGCTGTTCAACAAATCATCTAGGCTAAATAGATACATAACAGAAAAGAATGCAGAAAGAAAGAAACCTTGGAGATGCCACTTTGGTCCTTCATCAGACGAATCTCAACAATCTCTCCATAGGGAGAGAACATCTGTTCAGTTTATTAATAAATAAACAGAAATGTTAAAACCAAAGTTTCAAAGAAAAGCAAATAGCCTAGTAATCTAGTGGTAGCTCACTAGGATGACTTCCATGAGGTCATGGGTTCAAACCTCCATCAGCACAAAGGTGGGACTCGTTAAGAGGCATTTAGTAATAGATTCTGGGGGCTCCAGATACCCCTTATATTCAAAAAAAAAGTTTCAAAGAAAATACAACAGCAACTGAAGTCTTTTTTATTTTTATTTTTTTGTTATCTTCTAGGTTGCTTAAAAGGGGCAGACCTCAGCTTAAAAAGCACCTACAACAGATAGAACATAAAAGAAATTCACAAAAGATAGCCAACTCTCAGCAATGCCAAGTAGGGGATTTTTTTATCTAGGATTTGTATTTTAGATTAACTTTCTCTAAAATAACATTTGATCAACCAACTCAACTTTGTTAAACAAAAAGTTAACTCCCAAAAAAACTTTGTTAAAACAACCAAATCACACGAGTCAATCTTATCATCATAGAACCAAACAAACGGAACTTGTCGATTCAAATCTGATAAAAATATATTAATATTTTTTTCAAGAACTGAAAATAAAAAATAAAAAAACAGATACCGGAAGATATTTTAGCAATTTGAGAAAATTTTACCTGGTGAATTGTGCTCTCTGTAACTGTACGAGGTAAACCTCCAACAAACACTTCAGATCCCCTTGCACGATTTCCTGAATAAATTTTATCATGCAACAATTCAAGTTAGAACACATTTTCTAATTCTAATAGAAGTATATCGCTTTGAGATTGTTACAGCTACTTGCCTTGTTCGTAGAAAGCCAGGTTCGATCGTCTATTCTCCTACAACGGGAAAAGGACGGAAAAAGATAGAATTAATCTTAAATTCGACAGGATCACAAATGCAAAATATTTTAAAATAAAAAAAGGATGGTATTTTGAATCTCGTTCGATTACCTTCGACATAGAAGATAGGAAAAAACGATAAATTAGAGCGAAATGTAGAGAGGCTCCAATTGACCACGATCGGATACAGAGAAGAATCTTGTGTTCGAACTTCGAACTTCGATATGATAGAGAAAGAAAGGCAACAAATCCTCTGCGGAACTTTTTGTTCCGCAGAGAGGAGAACTTTCTATTGGACCGTTAGATTCCAGATCAACGGTCCATACTAATAATATAAAATATCCCCTGAATCGTATGATTGACTGTAGAGCGTTGATCTTAAATCCAACAGCTTGTATTAAGCTCCTCTCTCTGCGGCGGAGAAAAAAAATCCCCAGAGGATACAGTTCCGAGAAAGAAAAGGTTAAAAGGTTCAATGGACTTGAGTGTCCAACTAAATTGGGCCTATTCTATTACCCAGCCCATGAGCCCAATAATCCTCTAATCTGAAATTTCATTTGAACACGAGTCGAGAATTTCAAGGGGCTGTTTCGGTGGAAGAGAATTAAGCCCCCTTAATTTTCATAGACCTGTCTTTGTAACTTAAGCTTGTCAAACCCATATTTTTAAGAGAGCTGATGATAAGAGATATCAATATCAATATTGATATCGATGTTATTATGTATATTTAGTTGAGTTATTATGTACATAGTTTGAATTATTATGCATGTTATTTTTTGTACTGAAATTGTTATGCATGTTATTTTTTGTGCTGAAATGATTATGTATGCTATTTGAGTTATTATGCACACTATGATGTTAACATGCATAATAATTTTTTTAGTACAAAAATAATATGAAATAACATGCATAATAACTCAAATAATGTGCATAGTAACTCAATTAAATATACATAATAACATCGATATCGATAATCGGTATCAATATTAGTATCTACGGAACATTATCCTATTTTTAAAATACATATAGAAGGTTCTATCTTGAATTGAGACTATTTTGCCTCTTTAACTTTCTTAAAAAGTTACTTTATTTAATTCTATTTATCGAACACTTGCTTCTTTGTATGGATTAATTAAGATTTTAATCTCCGATACCTGCCGTACAGACCAAAGAGACTTGCGGACAATGCCCGCATTTCTCAGTGCATTATCCTTTATCGCAGTCACACAAATCCTTCTTTTCATAGTATTTTTCATATAGTTTATTTCAAATAAAAAGAAGAAGAAGATTATGATACATTTAATGAGTAAACGAAAAATCTGTCATTTTCATGAAAATAAATTTATTCAAATGTTATTGCATATCAATTGAGCCTAATTAAACTTATTTGGAAATAAACAATTTGTTGTTGTTGTATAAAGATGGAGTCAAAATTACTCAAAATTAAATAATTTGGATTCTCTCCAGAAGCAGTTGAATTTCATATTGGCGCTCTCTCACACGGAATATTGTTCTTAAACACGAGTAATATTTAGGAGATGGTGATGGATGTTTTTAAAGAAACAGATGTCAAAATTTTGAAAAAAAATATTATGAAAAAGGACCTTTAAATATACTTTTATTGCCAATTTGATTCTTTTGAGTTTCAAAATATTTTTTATCTTTAAAATTGTCAATTCTTACATGAAGCGATCATACAAAGTAATTGTATTTTATTATAAAAATAGTGAATTATATAGTTCTAAGATGACATGAATAATGGTGTTCATGTACATAATCACTAACTAGTAATCGTACACATACACAGTAACCAGAGAAAATAATATGAAAAATAATTCCATATTAATACATATTAATAAATCACAGTCGTATAAAAAAATATATGTTATAAGAATATATATAATACATAAGGTAGTGTATCAAAAATAGAAGCAGTTTATCCGATGGTTGACGGCAATATTTAGCGTTCATGCCTGCCAATAAATTGATTAAGCTTTGTAAAAGAAAACCTGAAACGATAGTTGATGGCAATCGAAGGAATTAACTTTTTTGAGAAGAAGCGAAGACTTTGTTCCAAGTATGATTAATCGAAGAAATTAACTTGATAGCAACGGGGATTGTTTCTGAATCACTATAAATAATTTTAAGCAAACTGATGGGGAACACTAGAGTTGGTTGGAATAGTAATTATTTGTTGTATGAGCCATTTGGGACTGATAATTCTTTCAAATAATATTTTTTTTATATATATAAGGGATCTCGTTACCATCGGATTATTACTTTACAAATGTCACTTGCGAGATTCGAACTTTAATGCTTGTGGTGGTTTGAATTCATGACTTTTTGAAGATCATTCTAATTAACTACCACTTGAGCCTTTTGCTATTTTTTTCAGATTAAATCACACATCAATCAGATTTAACGTGTCTATATCAATGAATGCACCAAAGTTTCCTTGCTATTCCATTGTGTCTATATCAATGAAATGAAGAATGCATTTGTTGTAACCATTTTATGTGATGCAAATTAAGATAATACTACTGTCTACCTAGATATACCAGAAGCAATCCAAAGGCAATGTGTGGTGTAATTTATTTTATTATTTACATGAAAAGAATTCAATCCTTATCACCATCCTATATGAGCTCAGCGACATAAAAGGCAATTATATAAGACTGTCGTGGATGCATATTCCAGGATTACCACCAATTGGAGATAGATAGCAAGATTTCAAACTACTTATTTCTAGTTTTGTCTCTTTCCAACTAAATACAATCTTTGAGCTCTATGAGTCAAGGTACTGTACCGGTAAAATTACCAGTACAATTTTGAAGTTCTTTTGCAAACTATACTTTAGTTGCTCCTAAACAGAGCAAGAGACCACAAATGCTTTGAATAGTCACCATTTAAGATTGTTAACACGAAAGAGCAAACAAATGGTTTCTAACAAAAGTAAAGCATTCAAGAACATGTCTCAGAGAATGAGAGCAAGTTCAATATTTCACATTCATCTTTATTCTATAGTCTATAGTATCTATATATGGTGAATTTTTAATGTTGTCCCCTCTACACTATCTATATTAAGTTGAATTAAGGTTTCAAAATCCAACTTCACATCAGGAGCTATCAAGCCTTATCCTGTGTTTGCTTGGAGTGAAATTTTGGCTCCTTTGGGACTGTACGTGGTATAATTGGCCTGAAATTTATTTTTAAAAAAAGTTAATTAATTAATTGAATTTGATGCGAAAACCTTTTGTAGAATTAACAGTGACATAGAAAAAATATAGGGTAGCTCACCTTTTAGGAACAAAAGGACGATCGAAGCATGGCATGGGCAACGCTTTTGAGACAAGCTCTTTTCTCAATCTCTTAATCTCCTCTTCTTCCTCCATCTATGAATAATGGATGTTTAGGGCTAATTTGCAAAACAAATCAGCTACGTTGTTTTCACTAACTTGCTTAAATAATGCAGCAATAAATTATCAGAGTTTGGGATTTACATTTTTTCTTGTTCCAATATTATAGTTTATTTGGAAGCTGGAAGACTATTATTGTATTAGAAATTTAATCATAGACGTCACATCAATATAATAATGAATTAACTATTAATTAGTTCTCACCTTTCGCATTCTCTCTCTTTCCGACTTTATTTTCTCAAGAAAATCCATCTTTTCAGCAACCTGGAGAAAATAATTTATTCCCAGTTGTTTAACATAAAATATTACTGTGATAAACAAATGAAACAATTCAGTACATTTGAGCTTGCAATTAAGTTTAACACGAGGCCAATTTTAGCATTAAATAATAAGCACCCCAGAGTCGAAACTAAAAAATTTGGGCAGAAGAAGAATTATATTGTTTAAACCAGTACATACCTTTTTAAAAGACCTAACTAAAGAGGTAAAAACAAGAAAAGAAGCCAAGGACAATTGACAGTCTGAACAGATATAGCATCCCAACTGATGCAGCTTAGCAGGCATAAGTAACAGAAAGTAAGTACTGAGTCAAAAACTGAGGGGTTTACCTGATGATCAAACTCTGCACGATCAACTGCACGGAGATCAGTGTGAAGGATGAGATCTAGAGGCTCTGTTGGCTCTTTAATTGGAGGCTTGAATGGGTACTAAAACAAAATAATACAAACTGAAAGTTGTCAATTTTGACAATACCAATCACACTCATTTTTTCCTCGATGTATATGCTTCTGGTTATTTTTGTATCCAAGGAAGGATGCCTAATGTAACCATATCTAAACGATTATTAAAAGGCGTGCGTGTCCGGTTGGACACGCAGTTATGGATCAATTCTAACCATTGATCACAATATATTTTGAATCTTAATCTTTGATTTTCTGCAGAGATTAAATGTGACAAGTTATTTTGTGCATAGTGTGTAGAGAGTGTTTTCTTGACACATAATTGATACAAACACAACAACAACAAAGTTTTTATTTCCAAATAAATTGGAGTAGTCGAGAAATGAAATCCAATATGAAATGAAAAATCAATATAAATAATAGTAAATAGAAGTACGATAATTATAATAATAATGCTAGTGAAATATAATATCCCTCACAACTTACATCTAGAGTCATGGAGAGAGTAAAAAGACGTGAACTGTGTTGCAGGTTCTTTGTGGAAGGTGTGCTAGTTATGATTTTAATGCATTACATTTACAATCTTAAATTTGCATAATGATGTACACCAACTGAGCATTTAAATGCGGTTCCAGACAACGTTTCAAATAAGCTATATATATAAATTAATATGTGCAATAAATCATGGTTTGAAGATCTGGATAGCAATAAAATAATATAATCAGTTGTTACTGGACAGGTTTAATATAGCCCTGATTGACACCATAAACAAAATCTGGTATGAGAAATTCCTGATATGAACAGTATGTGAATAAGAGAGAAGAGATACCTCTGGTTCCTCAGTGGTCCAAGGGAGACCTTGTGCCGCTGGTACTCGAAGCCTCTCTTCCTCTAGAAGCATCTCCTTCATTTTTTCTTGAAAATGTTCCTCTTTCATCCTTCCTCTTTCCTATAATATAAATTGTCATTTTTTTACTGATAAGCTAGCTGCTCATTTACAATAGGTAAACTTTACCAGAAGTACTGTCAAAATTTTTTGTAGTAACATATGCTTCTCCTTGAAATGGGTACATAAGTTACCATGCGTTTTCTTAATTTCCTTCTTGAGTTATTTCCAAAATCTAGTTTACAAGAATTAATTGAGCCCTAAAATGGTTGGATTACCTCAGTTTTAAGCTTAAACGGATCCGGCTTAGTAATTTTGGGCTTCTTAGTCCAGCTTCTTCCAGAGGATCCTGTGCTCTAGATTTCATGAAACAAGGTAAGATAGCAAAGGATGATACTATATATTGATTATTTATCACCAGTATGTACGTATTAGCCTTTCAAGTTATTAGATGTAAGACTTATTAGGCATAGACTATTGAAGGTAATCAACAAGAATGATGATGATTCAGGATCAACCAGTAACAAAAAGCGCGGAAGGAATGTGGCTGGTAGAGCCAGAAACCATGGAACATGCATGCAGGTATAGAAATAGTACTAGGTACTTCAAGCTAGTAAAATTATAGAGCTAGACAAGAAAAGAGCATACATTTCTTTTGATCCTATCGCTGCCACCATTTATATTGCTATTCCTGTTTCAAATCATTCGACAAATTCATAGCAAATTAAATTTTCGATGAAATAGGGAGTTTCACTTTTTCTCTTGCCATTTGTAGAACCTGAGGTGCTTACATTTTTTCTGTCTGACAAGTGTTTGATGAAATCCTTCAAGTTATTTTTTAAAGAAAAAGGAAAATGCCAGTTTGCCAAATTTAAATAAAATGCATTTAGACTGTTGTCAAATTTTATAATTTTTGCAAGTAATTTACAGTTCTTCTTCTGAAAGGTATTTTCCATACTATTTTAATGCAAATGAACAGATCATTAGGTAAGTGGTTCATTACATGGAATTAACTAGACCAAAAGTATTGCATCCCTCGGCCGCCAAGTTGCACTTACATGCAAATGTCGATTTGTTTTGCTTTTTTCTTTGTTATTCTAAAGTTGTAAGTTTCAACTCACTCTATTCCCCTGTTTGGTTTCAGGGTTCAAATTGACAAATATAGAGAAATTTGTAACATTTTGAAGATGACAAATATATCAGTGTTCCAGGATAATTAAAAGGAGACAGAAAATAGAAAACTAACCCCTTCATATTACTCTCCACTGAAGATTGTTCACCAGAATCTATCTTCCACATTTCATCAAATTTATCTCGAATCTCTGACGAGGTGGACCCCACCGAATAAGATATATTTGTCTCTTCAGCCTTTTGCACATTTTCAACTTCAGGCAATACCCTTTTAAAATCTCTCCCGCCCCCCTTTTGCCCTGCCTCCTCTCCTTCATTCTCTGTAAAAAGGCTCTCAAAGGCCTTAGCTAAGAACATAACCCGGCCGGCTCCCAAATCCGGTGCACCATCTGAGACATTGACTTCATCTTTTGTATCTCGTTTACTTGAAAGTTCGCCTAAATTTATCTTCATATTTCGAGGCTGACGATTCACAGATGGAGTAGGGTCCATGGGAGACGAAAGAGGTGCTCTGATTTTGATTATTTGATTTTGCTTAGCAAATCGCATCAACTGTTCAGGATGCGCCACGAAGGCTACTTTGGAGGCAATTTTGGGGACATTTTTCGAATTTGATCTGTCTGAATCTTTCAAGGGGATCTTCTTCTTCGCCAAGGAGCCCTTACCTCGTGAAATAGATGAAGATGCGGTGGGTTTTGACATTTTTGTGGATTTGCATGATATTTTGTCAGAACTCTTCAAAATCTCTGTAGAACTTCTTCGTGGAGTCAAAAATGAGAAATTTGAGTTCGAATTCTCAAAATTCTTGGATGTACCTAATTCTCTAGTGGTTCGATTGAGAGATTTCTTCATTGGGATCGCCATTTCTGCACCCAAACTTCAGAATTCCCTCAACTATTGACGGATGTTAGGGAAAACAGGACGAGGAAAAGGATTAAGTGTTTCCAAATCTGAAGAAATTCAAGTTTTATCCTGATCTTTTGATTTTTGGTCGAGCTTGAAACAAATTCGGAAGAGGTTTTTTGAGTATGAAGAATGCACAGTATAAATCAGCGAGAGCAAGAAGCCGGGAAGCTAGAGATTATATGACTATGTACGGTGCACTTATGGTGCATATAATTTCCAATGAATCATCGGTCCCACAGCGTAATTAGAATTGTAAGGTGTGAACCGTAGGTGTTCCAGGCTCACATGCTAATTTAATTGTGAGACGTGTCCAACGGATATTTTTTTTAATAGCACAGTATTGTGTTCAGTCCGGTTCGTCTTGATGGTGTATTTCAGTATGGCGGGTCAAATTTATCAATTTTCTCGACCCGCTTGACGTATGGATGGACAAAAGTAAACTTAAAAAATTTGTCTTCAATATTGGAAGTGAAATCATGAATGCGATCCATAGAAGGCAAATTTTCAGGAGAGATTTTAGCGGCACGGTCAAGGTTTTTAAATTTCAGTATGGAAATCTTTTCGAAGAACACAAGAGATATATGCTACGATTAGACGAATCATTCAAATTAGATCTTGGCTTAATAAGAAAAAATATTCTCTGAAATCTAGGTGATAACGTTTTTATCCGCATACTGCAATTACAACGGTATTTTTGCACAGGATCGGACATACATATATAATTGCCTGCATATAACAAGAAGACGATGATTCTACGGGCAAACAAAGAAACATAATTTTTCATAAGCAAAACATTTACATTGTTATGTATTTCGTGTGCGTATTTGTATTAATGTTTTGTAACTAGTTTATGTCTCTCATCGGAATCATAAAATAACTAAAACTGATATATAATAAAATCTAATGTAGTGGCTCTTAATTATAATTAATTGAAGACTTACTAATGTCTCTAAGTTGTTCTTCAATTTTGTCTTTCAACTGAAAGTTAATTAGAGCTAAGAGCATTTCTGTTTCTAAAACTTTTAGAATTTTTAAATTGTTGTCACATCAATTTTAGAAACTTAATTATTCTTTAGTTTCTATACCCTTCATTTCTGAAACTAAAAAAGTTAGAGTTTCTTAATTGCCACGTCAGCAAATACTACTAATGATGTGAGAAACCGATCAATTTTAGCCAATGATTAAGCCACGTCAGAATTTATAAACTCTAAGGCAAAATTTCTAAATAAGAAACTCTGGAACAAAATTTCTAAATAAGAAATTCATCTACATCTCTGAAACTCATTTAGAAACTGTCACATCAGATTAGAAACTCCAAAAATTTGAAGAATAGAGATGCTCTAATTAGTGCCTGAAAAATCAAACTCAAGAATGAAAAATCAAACTCAAGAATTTGCGTCAACTTTTAATATACATAACTAGAAGTCTTACAGAAAACAGTTAAATCTAATACTCGATGTATCAAACTGACGGTGGACGGTCTTCACCTACAAGGCTACAAGGATGAAAAGTATGCCATTCAATTCGTGCTCTAATCTTCATACTCAATCGTGTCTTAATACTTGAGTCTTCCAACTCACAAATATTTATAATAATCGAATTTTAATTCCTAATTATATTATTCATTAAGTCTTAATATCTATATCCATCCAAATTTGAAATCTTAATCGTACTAGTAATTTTTTTTAGTTTGAGCTCTTTGTTACTTTTAGTAATTTCAATTCTTTATAAATAATTTTGTAAGCTTGAAGTCATTCTTGTTTGACAATTTGCATAATCATTTAAGTATTAATTTTTGCACAAGTTTAGATTGTATTGTGCAGGTTTAAACAGATGCAATTAGACATAATTAAGGTCACGTGATTCCTCAAGTCAAATGAAGTATAACAAGATCAAGAGCATGAAAAAAGAAGCAAAATGAAGCATTATCCAACCAACTATTGTAACGAGATGGCAATTTGTTATGACGAGTCTATAAGCTCGAAAAAAAGCAACTAAGTACAAAAAAATTCTGAGAGGTGTTGCAGCAACTAAGGGGGTGAAAGGCAAGACCAAAAGAGAATACCAAAGAAAGATGGATTTAAGGGAAGAAGAAACCTAGAAGCCATGCAAGTCGATGCATGGATTGAAGATGGTGATGAGGGAGATGAATGTGTGGCCAAAAAAGTTGATGACCCACAAACTCCCTATGCTCGCATGGCCCTTGTTAATAAAGATGGCGATGTGTTAAATGATGAGGATCTAAGGTGGATTTCGATGCCATTCTCTCCAAGAACTGAGTGATCGATTTGGAGGTCATTGAGCTCATAAAGAAATTCGTCCTTGACGAAATCAATGAAGGAGAATCCTCCAAGAAGGAGAAAGAAGAGGTTGCAATAGAGATAGAGGTGCAACCGGTTGAAAAGGCAACAAAGGAAGATACTAGCGCCTCATCCTCCGAAATGAAGGCCAAGATATCTCTAAACTCAAATGAACTTAGATATTGTCTAGGTTATGAGTCCGATGAAGACTTTGATGATGATGAGATTCCATGCAATAATGCAAGCATTTTGTCTAATGAAGATTCATTAAAACTTGAAATTGTTAGGTTGAACAAACTTCTCATTGAGACTCATCATGATTTAGCGCAAAGAGATGGTACTATCGGTAGATTAAACAATACGATTCTTGAGCTTGAGTCTAAGGTAGTAGAATATGAGTCTAAGGTAAATGAACTTAACACATAAGTGAAAGAATTAAAAGAAACAAAAAGTGTTCAACCAACGCAAGTGATTGAAAATGAGATTTTGAAATCTACTAAGTGTATTGAAAAATGACACTTTGGTTGGATTTGAGCAAGCTATATGAGGAACAAAAACCTAATGATAAATCAGACATTAGATACAAAAATAACTCAACCTATTTTGTGTCTAATAACCCTAAAAATCCTAAATCAAATGGAAAACAATCTCAAAACAACAAGGGCAAAGGTGCATATTATCAAAATATTAGGAATGTACCAAACTATGCTTTTAGATATATATTTAGCAATGGTAATTATGCCAAGAACGAACCAATTTCTCTAACTTGGACCAACAAGACATACTTTAGAGAACCAACCGATTGGAGATATGAAGTGAAAGGTAATAATCAAGCCCACATTGGCTCTCAACGTGTTGATATGTCAAGAGTTGTTTTCCAACATCATAATTTCTCAAATAATTACAAGAGAAACATGAGTTACTCATATCAACCTAAGAGTCAAGCTCAAGAGTTGAAACATGACTATACGAATCACTTTGTTAAAGAAAGAGTTAACCCCCTGATTAGCGCCTTTTGTAACTATTGTTGTAAGAATGGGCACATATCACTTGAATGTGAGTTTAGGAAGGGAGGTACCTTACAAAAGGTTGCTTAGGTTCCTAAGCTCAAAGTATAGGGGCATGTTTGCATATTTCCCCCATGAACTCAAGAATTTCACATATTTAGGGGAAGTTTAATACAAGTTGTATGTTAGTGTTTTGATAGTTATTAATATATAATCTTGTAGGTTTGCATGATGTCTACTCATAAAGAAAATGCTTGAATTATTGATAGTGGATACTCTCATCACATGACCGGGTCTAAATCAAACTTTATCTCACTAAAACCTCATGAAGGGGGGTCTGTTACCTTTCGTAGTCACCAAAGAAAGTGTAAGATTATAAGAATATGTTCGGTTGGTAATCAAAACTTAACCATTTCAAATGTCTATTTGGTAGATGGGTTGAACTATAATTTATTAAGCATAAGCCAATTGTGTGATGTCGATTACTATGTCAAGTTTGATTCAAACGCTTGTTACTTGATGAGTTGCAATACCAATGAATTGATTTACCAAGAAAAATGACAAAATGGTGTTTATTATTTGTATCTCAACCATTTTGATCAAGGTGAACTTTGCTTTAGTGCTTTAACTAATCAATCTTGGCTTTGGCATAGAAGATTAGCTCATCTAAGTGTAGATACGATCAAGAATGCAATCAAACATGACTTGGTAAGAGGATTGCCCTTGAACGGAATTGAGTTGGATCATGTATATGAAGCTTGCGTTAAAGGTAAACAAACAAAATATAGTTTTAAATCTAAGGATATGGTATCTACCAACCAACCTTTGCAATTGCTTCATATTGATTTGTTTGGTCCAATAAATATGTTGAGCCTTGGTAAGAGAAGATATGTATGTGTAATTGTTGATGACTATAGTCAATTCACTTGGTGTCTCTTCTTAGGTCATAAAAATAAAACCTTTAAAAGATTTGTTGAGTTTTGCATAAGGTTGAAAACGAACAAGGTTTGAAAATTAACAAAGTTAGAAGTGACCATGGAAGGTAGTTTGAAATGGCTCAATTTGATGATCTATGCTCTAAAAGGGGATATATGCATGAATACTCGACTCCTAGAATGCCTCAACAATATGGGATTGTTGAAAGGAAAAACTAAAGTTTGCAAGAATTGGCTCGTACCATGTTAAATGATTCCTCACTTTCAAAATCTTCGTGGGCCAAAGCGGTTAATACGACTTTTTATGTGATTAACCGAGTTGGTCTTAGACCCATTCGTATGAAAACACCATACGAGCTATGGATGGGACGAAAACCAAACATATATATTTTAGAGTATTTGGTTCAAAAAATTTCGTACTAGATCAATCCCCCAAAATAACAAATTTGACCCTAAATAATTGATGGTATTTTGTTGGGTATTTCATGACAAGTAAAGCCTATCGAATCTATGTTCCAACTCATAATACTATAATAGAATCAATTCATCTGAAAATCAATGAAAATGTTGACATTCAGTCAGAGATTGGTAGTGTTGATAATATAGGAATTGAAGCTTCAAGTTTAGAGGTCAATAATGAAGAACAAGAAAGGAGAAACATTGTGATTGAACAAGAAGTTCAAGCAAATGAGCCACCTCAACATGAAATAAATGATGAACCAAATCAAGGAGGAGGTGACAGAGTGAACGATTTAAATGAGATGTTAATCACGAAGGCAACACCACTCCATTGCCAAATGAATATTAAATTCTACAAGACCTAAGAGAAGTAAACTCTCACCATCTTTCTAATGTTATTGGGGATCTAAGGGAGGGGGTTCGAACTAGGTCGGGACTAAATCACATGATTACTCATTGTTCCTTCGTATCCTAAATTGAACCTATCAAATTTGGTGAGGCAAACCAAGACCCCGATTGGATAATGGCTATGCAAGAGGAATTAAACCAATTTGAAAGAAACAAGGTTTGGTAACTTGTACCTAGGCCAAAGAATAGGAGCATAATAGGAACCAAATGAGTATTTAGGAATAAAAAGGACCAAAAAGGTAACGTTATTAGAAATAATGCTAGGCTAGTTGCACAAGGCTTTAGGTAAAAATAAGGGTTATATTATGATGAAACGTTTGCACCCGTAGCACGTCTTGAATCCATAAGAATGCTTATGGCATATATATGCCTCTTTCAAGGGTTTCACCCTATTTCAAATGTATGTGAAAATCACCTTCTTAAATGGGTTTATTGAAGAAGAGGTATATGTCCAACAACCTAGTAGTTTTGTTAATCCCGACTTGCCAAACCATGTATATAAATTAGATAAAGCTCTCTATGGCCTCAAACAAACATCAAGAGCATGGTATGGTAGATTAAGTTCATTCTTGATTGCTAATGGATTTGTTAGGGGTAAAATCGATACCACACTTTTTACAAAACAAAGGGATAATCATCTACTATTAGTCCAAATGTACGTAGACAATATTATTTTTGGTTCAACTAATGCGACACTTGTCGAAGAATTCTCTTTATTGATGAGTAGTGAATTTGAGATGAGCATGATGGGGGAGCTAAACTTATTTTTGGAATTACAAATCAAGCAAACTCCGAAAGACACGTTTATTAACCAACCAAATATGCAAAGGAGTTGGAGAAGAAGTTTGGAGTTGAGGATTGCAAGACAAGCAAGACGCTCATGGCTACGAACTTGGACCTTGATTCGGATGAGCACGACAAATCGATGGAAATATCTCAATACCGAGCAATAATAGATAGTCTACTCTATTTAACCGCAAGTAGGCTGGATATTATATTTGTCGTATGTCTATGTGCTAGGTTCCAAGCCAACCTAAAAGAGTCTTATTTAAAAGTCGTTAAACGAATTCTAAAATACATTAAGGGAACTTTGAACTTGGGGTTATGGTATGGGCGGCAATTGAAACTTGATTTAGTGGGATACATCGATGTCGACTTTGTCGGGTATCATTTGGATATGAAAAGTACAAGCGGAACGTGCCAATTCTTGGGCGGTTCGCTTGTCTCTTGGTCAAGTCGAAAGCAAACTTCTGTGGCCCTTTCGACCGTGGAGGTCGGATATGTTGCGGCTGATACATAATTTTTTTCAACTAAAGAAATACACTTTCGAACGTAAACTAGTTATCTTATATACAAAAAGATGAAACTACTTACTGATAATAACAAATTGAATATTTTTCCTCATTACCTTAAAGTATTAGACACATTTTGATACAAATGAAAATTTAGAACAATACAGAATTAAATGGTAATGTTGAGAAATATAAAGTTAAATTTTGTTGGTAAAAGTTTCTCATACATAAGATTTGAGTTATAAAAAAATTTCCTTAAAGATTCTTTAAAAGGAATAATGGCACTGTGTTTAAAGTTTTAAATAGATATTAAGGATGGTTGTTTTTGAAATAGTAATATAGACTAAACAATCTATTAGATGCAACTTAAGAATTTTTTATAAAGTTTATAAGTTGCACAAAGAAAAGAATATCTATACAGTTAGGGGTCTCAATAAAATATTATCAAATTGTGATCTCATTTGGTTTTGGAGTCAAATTTTATAAATCAGATAATTCAGATTGTGTGGAAGTAAAACATAAATAAGATATCTTTAAGTGAAAAAAAAATAAAGATTAAGATAAATACTCTTGATCGATTTAAAAGTAATAAAGTCTAAATATTTATATGCCTTATAAGCATAAAAACATGTTGATGTAAACACATAAGAATATTGTGTTATATAGCGCATGATCAAGAAAATACTTGGAATAAAGATATTTAAAATAAGATCTTTTAGAATGCAGATGAGAGATCTTAAAGGATTTATAGCAAACAAAAGAATAATATTCACGTATTAGATGTTGAAAAAGTTTTTTTGAAGGTCCTATCAAATCTGATTTCAAGATTAAATGCATGATTCCAAAAAAATGTCACCTTACTGCATATAATGAACTTAGTATTGAGATCATTTAAGTTATATTGTGATAATAAATGAGCCATGCATAATAATACTAGAAACTTAATAAGGCGAAACTATTTTTATATAAATTTCCTAGTAGCATAAGAGAGAGTATGAAACAATTAGTTACAGATAGAACATATAAAAATACATATTTCATATCCACGATGTTTGTGGAAAATGTGGGAGTCTGGATTTGGGAAAATGTTTGTTCTATGTAATTTGCAACAAGTTGTGATATATGCGAGTTACATTTTGAAATCAAAAGATAGAAAAGTTAAAATAATCTGCAGAATCACATACATATGTAATCAAAGGATCACACTTGTCCATGTGGGAGATTGTTGGAATTGAGACGTCAAATCCAATAATAAAGTTTGGACTATGTGTTATATGATTAATATATCACATACTGTAACCAATATTACGAGGAGTAATATCAGATATTTCATAAATGTGATTAATTTATACAAGGACATAATACGTATTTCGTTAAGATTCTGGATACCAATACATATGAAATTTAATGTGAATTAATTATAATTATTAATGGAATGATTATTATTATTTAAACTAATACTAGTGTTAATATAAAGTTAGAAATATTGTTTGGGCTAAACTCAAAGGTTTTGGATCAAAGCTCAAGCAAAACAGAAAAATCCGCAAGTGTCTTGCGATCGCAAGAACCCCCTTTGCGGATGCAAGAGATTAGGAGAGACTTGGAAAGAATCTGCTAAAAATCTAGCAGTTCAATTGCGACCTCAATAGCCCGTCTTTGCGGCCGCAAGACACTTGGCAGATTTACAGCCAAGTTTGGTTCCAAGTCAATTGTGGTCGCAAGAGACCTGCGTAAAGGCAGAAAATTATGCCTTATTTTGTCGATATCATTCTAGCTTGTGTTCTAAACAATACCAAATTTGAGGGACGTGTTTACAGCCGTAATTATGATAATTTGAAAAATAATTGGAGTGAATATATTATCAAATATTCCAAAGAATATTTGGTATTAATTACGGTATCTTTCCAAGATATGTTTTCATTAGTATAAAAGATGCTGGTCTCTAAGCATTATCGATATTATATTCTAGGCACATGTGCTCTGAATTACCATCTATTTTCTCCTGTATTACCACAAGTTACTTCTCGGTTCATTCGTGACCTTGAAGAAAAGTTTGGCACCGAGAGTTGGTTGGAAGGATCCACTAGCGCACCAAGGTGTCGTCGATCGTCTTCACTGACTTCTCGATTTGCTTGAGAGGCAAAATATGGGAGGCTTTACGAGACGATTGTAAGTTCACGCTTCCACTCATTTATTTTATGTCTTAAAGAATTACAATTGCTTAGGTTATAATTTCGATATTATGACTAAACCTGAATTTTTGAATTCCACCAACAATCCTCCCTAATGATAGTGCAGTCTCGATCATACCACTCATCTACAAAATCCTTGTGATATTTCGCCCAATCCTTTTTGGGAAACTTTTGACAGTCCACGGCATTAAGGTGAAGAAGTGTGGACCGATCAGGAGGAGGGATGACCTGATATCAGTCGAACTACTGCATAACCTGATTCGGGTGATAAGTCTCAACAATAGCCAAGTCAATAAGTGCGGTCATGCTCAACCAATATAAATCATGCATCATGCATGAATGAGGCAACTCACAAACTATCTCGAGTATGTATGGAAACCACTATATGTTCTCGTCTTGTAGAGAATCAATGCACTCACGATATCTCTCCCGTGATAATTTGTTTTCGACCCTACGATGATGATCAGACCAATAAAATCCCTATGGTGGGCTCGTCTCACGAGTGAGTCCCTGTGATACCTCCATATCCAATATATTTGACCAAAATACTGGTAACCTCTCCTAAGCCCACATTTGGAGAAGTAACAAGAACCTACCTAATTGTTTGACATTCTTACCAATTTCATGACACAACTGTATGTATAATCTACCTAGAATTGCATCCTCAAGCATAAGTTCTAATTTGGTTCAAATTGGCCAACAAAAGAAGGTAGATGCAAGGAGCACAATCACCAGTCAAAGCAACAAACAAAATAGATCCTAAAAGAGACAACAAGTATGCACCTGTTGTTGGGGTTTTGACTATTCATATTCGGGTTTGGTTTAAGTGCGGAAAGAACTTAATTTTTCTTACTTCTAACTTAAGTTGAGGATTAAAAGAGGTATGCCGAAAAAACCAAAAGAGAGGTCTTTCTCAAGCTTTTCATTGCAAGAGCCCTTTTAATCATTTACATATCTACTCCATAATTAATTTCTAAAACGTTAATCTACTTACCAATTAAATAGATTAATATAACATGTTTATACCTTGTTTCCAAATTCTGATTGGAATGCATCCGAACGAGTAGAGCAACTACGAGGGATGATTAGTCTTAGATAATCAAACGTATGATACCTCTATCGGTTATTCACTAGGACTAACCAGAGAGCGGTTTATTTCTTTTGCCAGAAATATCGTAAACCGCGATATTCACAAAATATTATTCATCGAGAAAAAATGAAAATACTAATCTCGCATTTCGCAGAATAAAATGATAAATCAGATTAGCGCGATTCACAAAATCACTATTTACGAAAAATCACTATTCACGAGGAAACACAAAATTAAATCTCACGATTCGTAGTGTAAAATGATAAATCAAATTACCGCGATCTTCGTAAAATCACTATTCACCAATAACTGAGAAAGAGAAACTATCGAATCAATCAAACCGATCGATTACGATACAAGTGAACTAGTAATTTTCTCTTTCACCCTACCCCTCTATTTATAGGAAAATGAGAAGGTTCGTCGATTACCGAAATACCCCTCAAGCAATTGGTTATTTACAAGAATGTCATTCTATGGAGGTTTAAGTCAAAGCAAAAATCAAATTGATTTTTGCTACAAAGTTGCAAGCAAAAAGAGAAAATCAAATTGATATTTGCTACATAATTGTTCTGAATAATTATATCTCTTACAGTTCAATTTCGATAGGATTTTATACAAGTGTCGAACACGTTTATAAATTAACTTTTGTTTTTTTGTCATCTCGCATGACATTTACAATTTAATTATATCACATATAATTAATTATAACCATCTTCATATTAATTATAATCAATTTATAATTAGTAATAAGCTTATCCGATTAGCACTTATACGGTGTGACCCGGCATGATTTGTGTTATGTTGGTAAATATAATTTAAAATTGTTTTAACTTCTATAATCATGAGAGGCATCTGACAGAATGCATCATGACCATCCAAATTACACATATGATGTTGTACTGCACAATATCACGATCTAGTAAACTATTTTACTCGTGTTAATTCTTTTGTCTCATAGTTATCAGATTAGTTTCAAGGTAGGTTTGTGTCTGCCTTAAAAGTTTAATCTTTTCTTGATCCTGAGCAGATTATCAAATATAATTACTCTTGTAATTATACTGCTAGCAGACAATCTTATCCTAGTGTTCCTGCTAATTACTTTGGGTTAGTGACTTTTAAGAATATATCATCTATATTATGATATTTCACATTTTCAGTTATTGACTATAGTCAGTAAAAGAAATAATTCATAAATACAATAATACTCAAGGCAACAAAATGATAGTTTATTAATCACTCAATTCATGAACAAAGCTTTATGATAAATTATCGTATTATTGACTTCTTGTGAAACCCGTAAAATGTTGAACCCGAAAAATAAAAATAAAAATAAATAAATAAATAAAATAAAAATAAGATAATTAAAACATAATAAAATTTTACGAGTTAATAAACAAACAATTTAAAACTTATATAAGAAGGAATAAAAACTTGTACAAATTAAATTTAAAACCAAATTTTATAAATGAGGTTAAGCATGAAACAATAAATGAAATAAACAAATTTGAAGGAAATAAAATAACGTAGGAAATACATGTAGACATACATACACACAAACAGATTTCATTTACACACACTATAATAATTGACAAAGACGTGCTAAGTACAAATAAGAGTTCAATCTATAATCATACTAATATACATAAATAAATTTTGCTACACAACCCTATGTTAAATGCAGCAACCTTAGACTTGTTATGAACCAAAAACTTAATGGGATCTTACATCTGAAGTTGTGTAACGAGTCACTCAAATTGTACGATGAACATGCTACCTACAGCACAAAAACTTCACACAAACCTCCGCCTCAGATTAACAAAAAAATTTAATAGTTGGGTGAGACCACTTGACACAACCCAACGGGTCGCCCTCGAGTCATACAGCAATCGGCCACGTAGACAGACACACTGATGGAGCGGCAGTAGGGCAAACCTGGTGTTCCCGATGAGTTCTGATCCTCTACCTCACGAATTACGGCCTTACTAATCAAAACGGGTCAGAGCGGGTCGATAATTTTGTAGAAATAGATTATTACACGAAGAATCGCGAAGACGAGGCTACACACAGTCCCCTCCCCTGCCCTCTCTCTCTCTCTGTCTGCGTCACTGCCTAGGGAACGCACCCGCTGACCTCTTCCCTTCCCCATATACCTCATACTTTTTTTTTTAGCCCCTATCTACTCTCCTGCCACCTAAAGAATAGAAAATCCCACCTCTTACCTCTCTCCTTCTTTCTACTTTTGTCTCGTCCTCTCACCCTCCCACTAACATTTCCCCTTTTCTCTCCCCATTTTCTTCACTTCCTGCCGCGCATTGAATTTTTCTGTCACAACTTTCTCTCTCTCGCATACACTCCACCTCATCTCTCATTTCCACATCATTTTCTCCTCTTACTTCCTGTCACTCCTCTGCTTTCACCAATTCCCCCATACCTCCCTCTCCCTCTACTCGATTACCTTGATGTCACCTCTCAGCTAAAAAAAAAAAAAAAAAGAAAAAAAAAAGAAAAAAAGAATCATGGCGATTCTTAACAACTCGCCTCTCCTGTCTTCTCAAACACTCATTTCCCCTCGATCCCCCTGATTTTGGTCGCCTCATCCTCGAAGACCATTTATGATTTGAAACACGTGTCGCTCGAAATCTCACCAAACCGGTCACCTCCAAGCCTCTAAGAGGTGCCAGGTCATATAGCCTTTGGGGTGACATTTACTTCTGGTACTCGGGCTCTGCACTAACACCACCATACTCTCCCTTCTATAAAACCCCTGCCAGCCTCTCTGTTTTTCCTCTTTGGTTTAGCTGCTCATGTGTTGAGAATCTACGTACTACTATTTTTAAAGAAAGCACATAGAGACTAAAAGAGGAAAAATAGCAAAGAAAGGAGAAGGGAGGCACACGAGCTCGGGTGGTGGTGGTGCACGACCAACGTACCGTTTGGTTCTCGACCAGTGCTCGACCTTACGCTCTCTCTCTGGTAAACCCCAGCAATGTTTTATTTTTCTGACCTTGATGGGTTGCCTTGTGTTCTATTTTGTTTCTTGCTGTGTTGCCTTGTGTTCTATTTTGTTTCTTGCGGTGTGATGCTGGTTGCTGAGTCATTCCGTTCGGGCCTTATGTGTTGTTGCTTGCTGGTTCTATTTTATATGGGCTCTGTGATGTAGAGCAATGAGCCAGATTTGGAGTTCCGGTTGGTGTTAATTGGGGTACGGGTAATTGATGAACTGCACACTCAAGAGGGGATTCCGGGGATATGACTTGTTTTTGGGTTGTGAACTGGTGAAGGTGGAGATGTCTGATTCTGGCATATTAGTTACCAACTTCGTTATTAAACTGATGCGGACCTTTGCTTAGCCAGATTATTGATTGTTTGGTATACTGATAAACCCAACCAGCCTCAGGCCATCGAGCCCTCTATGATATGATTTGGTATACTACCAGGGTACTGATGATCAGCGACAATACCTGTTTTGATACCCTGTTTTCTGGTTTGCTGTGTACTTACTGATTGGTTGTGTATTTATGTCGAGAGAGTTGAAACTGGGCCAGAAGTGATGACTGGCCCAGTAAAGGTTACTATGCGTTATAAAATCATATTGGGCTTTAAAATGGACCTTTGGATTTTTCTTAAAAACAAATGGACCCTTACTGGACCCTAATTGGACATGAACAAATGCTATACTAAAACAGAAAGGTTGTTAAGCTTATAAACGATTAAAAATGGTTCTAAGTATTTTTGGGCTTGGGCCCTGTTTGGGCCGATTTGGGTATAAACAGATATTACACATACGGTGGCCCTACCCATAATACTTAGTAACTAGACCGAAAGGAATAAAGGATCGAGAAAGGTATAAAATTGGGAAATGACGACCATAAGTCCGTGCAGCACGAGCTTCGGCTATGACGCACGAGTACGGACTTCTGATCCCACTCCAGGATTAACACAAACCAATAATTAATCAAAATTAACCAACTTGTGTTTTTATGTACTTTTCTATACTATATCTAGCACAAAACCATGTAACGTGTAATATACAACATAGCTATATAGTAGGATAGTTGTTTAGGAACGACAATGCGTCTGATTTATTGACACTTGACTTACAATTATACGTGACGACTGAGTTAATTGATTATTTATAATAACATTATTAATTAAATAATAAAATAAGTTAAATATAATATATGTATATATATATATTAGTAAAATATCACACACTATCGACAGAAATGGACTAAGTACAATTATATGCCTAACAATATATATTGATCAATTTCTCTATATCACACCAATTACAAACACGCACCAAGTTAAATATTACACATGAAACACACAATTATGACTAAGTAAATGTTTAATAAAAGATATTTATCAATTTCTCTATAAGCACAATAATAATATGCATCTATAATTATTAGAATATTTTATTCCCTTCTTTGCTCAATTTAACTAAAAGTCCGACTAAAAGTGGTTGAATTTATAACATGTTTTCCTCGTGTTGTTCTTTATTGATGTTCTGTAGCATATCGTCCTGACGTCAAATAATTGGGAAGTAGTAGAACACTTAAAATCTCACACAACAGTTAACAAAGGAATAGAGACACATAATTCACGTCCACTAGCCGTGCAGCAAGGACACTGCACGGAAACTTTGACTAAGTAAAAATGACAATTAAATTAAGTTAGGAGCATCAAGGACGTCTCAAACGCTTAGATTCTTAAACTCAAATGTTCAATTTAACTAAATACGATCCGATCACTAAATTAGGAGATTTAGCCGACTCGTATCCACTCGCGGGAGACGAGGCCGTTACTGACGCTGTCGACGCTGATACAGGCGCAGACGCTTCAGAGCTGCCCCCGGAGTAGAGTCGACCTTGCGTATCGCTCCAGCTATCTCAGGT
>CAXKVX010005090.1:2500-5000 GCA_964058865.1 Eleocharis quinqueflora
TGGATGAATGGGTGAAAAACATGGATGAATGGATGAAAAACATGGATGTATGGCAGCGGTGTTGGGGCATGCATGCAGCGGTGTTGGCATGCCTCAAATGATGTAAAGTATTGTTGGATGGCTGCTTTACATGGATGAATGGGTGAAAAACATGGATGAATGGATGAAAAACATGGATGTATGGCAGCGGTGTTGGGGCATGCATGCAGCGGTGTTGGCATGCCTCAAATGATGTAAAGCATGGTTGGATGGCTGCTTTACATGGATGAATGGGTGAAAAACATGGATGAATGGATGAAAAACATGGATGTATGGCAGCGGTGTTGGGGCATGCATGCAGCAGTGTTGGGGCATGCATGCAGCGGTGTTGGCATGCCTCAAATGATGTAAAGCATGGTTGGATGGCTGCTTTACATCGGTGAATGGATGAAAAACATTGCTGCATGGATGAAAACATCGCTGCATGGATGAAAATCATGTTTACATGGATGAACGGATGAAAATCATGGATGAGTGGATGTAAATCATTGATGAGTGGCCGAAAATCATCCATGAAACGATGAAAAACGTGTTTTCATGGATGTTTTGGAGCTTGGGGATTTCATGGGGGTGGTAACCCTGCAGGTGGCTATAGGGTAAAAATTTATATTTCCTATTGGGGGGGGCTAAATTTCGGAGGGGGGCGGGTGTTGGGGCACGCATGCAGGGGTGTTGGGGCACGCATGCAGGGGTGTTGGGGCACGCATGCAGCGGTGTTGGGGCACGCATGCAGCGGTGTTGGCGCACGCATGCAGCGGTGTTGGGGCACGCATGCAGCGGTGTTGGGGCACGCATGCAGCGGTGGGGGCACGCATGCAGCGGTGTTGGGGCACGCATGCAGCGGTGTTGGCATGCCGCAAACGATGTAAAGCATGGTTGGATGGCTGCTTTACATGGAGGAATGGGTGCAAAACATGGATGAATGGGTGAAAAACATGGTTGCCTGGCTGAATGGCTGCCTTACATGGGTGCATGGATGAAAAACATGGCTGCATGGATGAAAAACATGGTTTCATGGCCGAATGCATGAAAATCATGGATGGCTGCCTGCCTTACATGGGTGAATGGATGAAAAACATTGATGCATGGATGCTTTACATCGGTGAATGGATGAAAAACATTGCTGCATGGATGAAAACATCGCTGCATGGATGAAAATCATGTTTACATGGCTGCACGGATGAAAATCATGGATGAGTGGATGTAAATCATTGATGAGTGGCCGAAAATCATCCATGAAACGATGAAAAACGTGTTTTCATGGATGTTTTGGAGCTTGGGGATTTCATGGGGGTGGTAACCCTGCAGGTGGCTATAGGGTAAAAATTTATATTTCCTATTGGGGGGGGCTAAATTTCGGAGGGGGGCGGGTGTTGGGGCACGCATGCAGGGGTGTTGGGGCACGCATGCAGGGGTGTTGGGGCACGCATGCAGGGGTGTTGGGGCACGCATGCAGGGGTGTTTGGTCACGCATGCAGCGGTGTTGGGGCACGCATGCAGCGGTGTTGGCGCACGCATGCAGCGGTGTTGGGGCACGCATGCAGCGGTGTTGGGGCACGCATGCAGCGGTGGGGGCATGCATGCAGCGGTGTTGGGGCACGCATGCAGCGGTGTTGGCATGCCGCAAACGATGTAAAGCATGGTTGGATGGCTGCTTTACATGGAGGAATGGGTGCAAAACATGGATGAATGGGTGAAAAACATGGTTGCCTGGCTGAATGGCTGCCTTACATGGGTGCATGGATGAAAAACATGGCTGCATGGATGAAAAACATGGTTTCATGGCCGAATGCATGAAAATCATGGATGGCTGCCTGCCTTACATGGGTGAATGGATGAAAAACATTGATGCATGGATGCTTTACATCGGTGAATGGATGAAAAACATTGCTGCATGGATGAAAACATCGCTGCATGGATGAAAATCATGTTTACATGGATGAACGGATGAAAATCATGGATGAGTGGATGTAAATCATTGATGAGTGGCCGAAAATCATCCATGAAACGATGAAAAACGTGTTTTCATGGATGTTTTGGAGCTTGGGGATTTCATGGGGGTGGTAACCCTGCAGGTGGCTATAGGGTAAAAATTTATATTTCCTATTGGGGGGGGCTAAATTTCGGAGGGGGGTGGGTGTTGGGGCACGCATGCAGCGGTGTTGGCGCACGCATGCAGCGGTGTTGGGGCACGCATGCAGCGGTGTTGGGGCACGCATGCAGCGGTGGGGGCATGCATGCAGCGGTGTTGGGGCACGCATGCAGCGGTGTTGGCATGCCGCAAACGATGTAAAGCATGGTTGGATGGCTGCTTTACATGGAGGAATGGGTGCAAAACATGGATGAATGGGTGAAAAACATGGTTGCCTGGCTGAATGGCTGCCTTACATGGGTGCATGGATGAAAAACATGGCTGCATGGATGAAAAACATGGTTTCATGGCCGAATGCATGAAAATCAT
>CAXKVX010005091.1:0-13214 GCA_964058865.1 Eleocharis quinqueflora
ATCCCCGAAAGTAGTTACAGAGCATCTGTAGAGCCTAACAATCCACCGAGAAATGATTACGATCTTAATGTTGAACCAAATACCGATTGTAATCCAATTGGTGAAGAAGCAAATGATCTAACGGGAGAAGAAATACTAGATAATGAAATGGATGACGATCCAGATAATCAGTCAGATGATTCTAATGATAGTATTGAAGATGTAAACATGAACGATATTGAGAATGAAATAGATGTACAGGAGATTTTGAAGGAGTGGCGACAATCCATTCCGTTCATCAATCGAGGCATGAAGCACCCTTGTCCTTCATTCAGTGATCAAGAACCAATGCCATACGCTGATCGTCCCTTCTTCAGAGAAGTCCCTCGGTTCGACGATCCATTAGCAGAAGGTCAGACTTTTGATTCTAAAGCGCACTTGATAGCAGCGATCAATGACATTCAAATTAAAGAAAATAGGGTTTTGGACATTCAAAACAGCAACAAAAAAATGTACGTTGTTAAGTGTGCGAACAAACAATGTGCATGGAGGTTATATGCAAAGGACACAGGCACAGGTGCTTGGATAGTATCCACCAATCCGCACGAGCATTCTTGTTATGGCGTTGCTACCAGGAGGGACCACAAACATCTGACTGCTCGAATGATCGCAGGAATCATTCGAAATCCTCTTAAAAAAAATCTTGAAATGACAGTAAAAGAAGCATATGGGTTGGTCCAGACCGCGTATCCAACTGTGGATCCCTCTTACAATAAAGTTTGGCGGGGAAGAGAAATAGCAATTGCTGACTTATTTGGAAGTTGGGAGAAGTCATATGAGATGTTGACGCCTTTGTTGAGCGCCATCCAATCCTCAAACCCAGGTACCAAATTTCTACTCGAGTCAGACTATACCGAACACGTTGGGTTACGTATATTCAAACGTGTAGCATGGGCTTTTGGACCATGCATCCAAGCGTGGCCCTACCTACGACCGGTGATAAGTATCGATGCCGGACATTTATCTGGTAGGTATGCAGGAAAGCTTTTTATGGCCTGCGCTTATGATGCAGAACAACAACTACTACCTTTGGCATTTTGCATCGCTGAAGAAGAGTCGGTACAAAACTGGGGTTGGTTCTTGAATTGGATTCGTAGAGAGGTTGTTGGACCCGGACGAATATGTGTCATATCTGATCAAGCTGCCGGAATAAAATCGGTATTTGATCAACCTAATTTAGGATGGTGTGAGAGAAATGGTGAAGCTATCCATCGATATTGCTCTCAACATGTTGCTCAGAACATCTGGAAGAAATGTTGCAAGGACAAAGTCATAAAAGGAGTTTTCAAGTGGACCGTTAAAAGAAAAAAACCATGGAGATTTAACGAGGGAATGCAAAGAATTCTAAGAATGAATGCACAAGTCCATGAGTACATCATGAAAACTGGGACAGATCGTGCCAAAGACGATGACCCCTTGGTCGTACATAAGTGGGCTCAATGTGCGGATGGAGGATTACATAGATGGGGTATAATGACATCAAATGGATCAGAGTCATTGAATAATGTTTTTCGCGTCGCAAGACAACTTCCTGTGTGTGCACTTGTGGAGCGCACATTCTATAAATGCGTCGAATGGTTTGTGAACAGAAGGACAGTCGCTGCAGAATGGCAGGCAATGGGCTTGTTGTTTTCACAAAAAGTGACAGAAATGTTGGAAAAAAGGGTAAGCAAAGGTTTGACACACGAGGTCACACCGATGGTTTGGCACGGTGATTTTGAACACTCCTACACTGTTCTAGTGAAGGGTGGTGTACTCTCAAGGGTAAGTGACTTATTACATAAAATCAAATTTTCAAATGCACACCAATTGGTATTACTAATTTATGTTTAATTTCAGGGAACTAGAGCAGATGTCAAATACGTAGTGTCATGGCGACCTCAGGAATCACCTACATGTCAATGTCAAAAACCACAACTGACTGGTATTCCATGCAATCATGTTCTAGCAGTACTTTCATTTAGAAATATCGATCCAAATGAATACACGAGTTCGTATTACAGCATTGAAAATTATGTCAACACATGGTCCGGGATTTTTTCTGAATTTGGTAACGAACGAGATTGGCCCCTTTACCATGGTCCTATAAAAAGGCCGGATCCAACCAAGATCAACAAGGGTAGAAGAAAACATAAAAGAATTCCAATGGCAATGGATGAGATGGAAGGACGCATACGGCGTACTACTGAACAACGAACTGGACGTCATTCTGTGAGTGGTGCTCGACCTACTGGAGTTGACATTACTAACAGGTCCGATGCGCGCCATTCTGTTAGTGCTCGGCCTACTGGAGTTGACTTTACTAACCTGTCCAATGCGCGCCATTCTGTTAGTGATCAACGAACGCGAAACAACAATGTTGACCAACCTAGCACATCAAATTCACATAGTAATTCGAGACACCGATCAATTGGAAGAAGAATTCAATCCCTATTTGGACGAGCAACAAGTCGCGGAAGTAGATGAGTTTGAATTTTTTTTTCTTTGTTTGTTTTTTTTATGTTTGTTTTAGTGCAATTATATTTTTTAGTGCAATCCATTACAACTAATAATTTTTATTATATTTGTAGTAAAATGCTGAAATTCCATGCAAAAAGTCCATCATAATGCATTAAAAAAAGTAAATCGTAGTGCATAAAAGAAGTCCATCATACTACATAAAAAGTCCATCATACTACATACAAAATCCATCATACTACATAAAAATGTTCATATAATCCATCATACAACATAAAGTAGACTATGGCTGGGGGGGCTCACGGCGTGACCTAGGGATAAGGGGGCTGGGGGTGTATCGTGCCCGGCGTGTGCCACGTCCCTCTCTAGCTGGTAACTGATATGTAGGTGGTGGTACCTGAGATGTAGACGGGCCTGCCTGAGATGTAGACGGGCCTCCCTGAGATGTAGACGGATATGTCTCATGTGTAGTTGGATAAGCTGGTGGAGGATACGAACTAAAAAGCTCATCCATCAAGCTCTGAGCATATATGTTCAGATCTGCACTCATAAATGTAGGATCTACATCCATAAAGGGAGGATCTCCACCAAGATCAGCAGCGTAATGACCATGATCCGTCGAAATGCCCGGCGTGTACTGACCATGATCCGTCGAAATGTCATCGTTGACGATGTTACTAAGATCCGCTGAAATGCCCGCTCGAGACACCATACCTTTAAAAAATAAATCACAATTGATACTTAGTTTGTTAGTTTCCAACATTATTTACATTGACTAAAGTTAGGAAAATTACCTTCATAGATGTGTCCGTGATCAAGATCTAACAAGTTACCACGACACATCTGCAAAGTTATTTTTCCTACCGCTTTCTTGCCTCGAGTAAGCGCCCACTTAATACCCTGCCTGGTATGCCATATCGCTCGATACACCTGCAATGAAAAACTCAAGTAAGTAACAACCGTACAAGAATTAATTATAATAATTATGAAAAACTAAAGTAAGGAATGTACCAGGCGTCTGTATCTCGATCCATCCGACTGATATCCCATGGTAAGAACGTCACCCTCTGCTCCAGGCGGCGACGCAGCTAGAGCATCCTCACTCTGCTGCAGGTAGAACACAGTATCCATGCAACACACCATATACCAGTGCATGTAGTGAGCCATCACGGCCTCATCCCACTGCCTATGCTCCTGAACGAGAATAGGAGACATATCTACGTACTGCTGGTGCTGTAAATACCAAGATCTACCCGGAGCAGTCACTCTACCAGCTGTATGCCTAAAAGATCGTAAATGGCTAACAAGCGCCCAATCAACAGGGTTTGGTGGTGGAACAGTCTGATATCGATCCAACTGACGCATGACCCTCTCAGGATAATGAAACTCGACAATCCAAAAGTAAATCAAAGGGGTGCGAGCAAGCCAAATACCAGAATCTCTAGAAGAACGAGTAGGCATATATGGGTAGAATATAGTGTAGGGACGCCAGCTCACTGCATCTAGGTGGACTTTCTCAAACTGATCTCTATATTGCTTTGTCCCACTACGATGAGGATTTTTCCAAAAACTAAATTTGGTCGTCCACCGAATTCCATAGGCATTCCTCGCCTCCAGGTCATCGCCTAATTAAAAAAAATTATATCAGTGCAACGAACACTAATTTGAAATACCGTTATAATTATTCTCGATAATTTTAAATTACCTCCAAAAGCGCTATGTAAAGAACGAGCGTCTGGCCGTCCCGGCGATAATCTGGTCCATGACCACATCTGAAGTAGCATCATAGGACCGCACAGAGAATCTGTATCTGCCAAACAACCGCGAGACAACTCACGATATAAGTATGCTAGCACTGCACCTCCCCAGTTGTACTCAGGTGGATTCTCCAAATTTTCTAGAAATTGGAGAAGCATGGCAGGTACTCCATCACCACTCGTGTCAGGAAACATCACAGAACCTAACAAATCAAGACAGTAGGCACGAGTGTAATGTGCTACTGTCGCATCATCTGCATCGACCGGCAGATCTGCGAAGGTGGTCCGCAACCAAGCTAATCTCAGATGATACCTGATGTAATATTTTTGTAAGTTAAAAAAAATGAATGTTACACAAAAAACTAAGCAATCCTCAACAATAAGTGAATACAATAAGTGATTTGCAAAAAAATGAATGTTACACAAAAAAATAAAGCGTCAATTTTATAATGTTACATACCTAGAGTAGTGAATTTTCTCATTCGGTTGATCGCGGTGCGTAACCTTGAATTTCCAAGGCCCCTCGTCTGGATCACCACCTGGATATGCCGGATCAACTCCTAAGCAATCCTCAACAAGACCGCTCCAATCGTCATCACTATATCCAGTGATCGGAGCACCTGTAAATTACACAAGTAACTGTTAGACAATTTTGCAACAATGTGAGGTTTAAATTAAAAAAAGGTAGAAAATGCATCTATTGCAACAATTTACCTCGCACGGAAAGACCCCACAAACAACTAACGTCTTCCAAGGTAACCGTCATCTCACCGGTTTTGAAATGAAATGTATTTGTCTCCGGTCTCCACCGCTCGGTCAAGGCAGTTATCAAAGACCAATCTAACCTTAATTTGCGATCATTGCAAATTTTAGCTAGTTGGTATAACCCTAACCGTTTCAAACCCGGGCTGTATCTTCTATTGTATGGTATGGCCGGCTGGTGTGCATTTATACTCATAATAAATTCAGGCTGCATTACATTACACATAATTTTAATTCACAAAGTTTAATAATAAGAAATTAACTGCATATTCAATGAATTAAAATTATCTCTAATTTACCTTAGCTTCGATCTGAGAAATTCTATGCTTCTCTACAGGAAGATGTAATACTCGTGGAAACATAGGATCGCCTTGCGCCATAATAATCACTGCAAAAATTATATAATTGTCATTTAAAATTAATCATAATTACGTTACAACATTTTACATAAATTAGAACAACATTCATTTATTGAAATCAATTTTTTTTTATGAAACTTGACTAATTTATCAATTAAATTTCATATTTTTTTAATTTTGCTATGCAAACTAACAATTCTTAAAATATTTTTTTGGAAATTTTAGCAACGAATTTCATAATATTGTGAAAACTGAAACTGAGCATAGATATGTTATTATGAACAATTTTCATAATAAATTACCTAATATTTCATAATAATTTACCTAATAATGAACCTAAAATTTCATAATAATTTACCTAATATTTGATTACAATTTACCTAATTTACCTAATACTTAACCTAAAATTTCCTAATTAATAAAATTAACCTAAATTTTATTGCATGTGAATGTCGACATGCGTACGCCAATTAATGTCGACTTGCGAATAAGTACAAGTCAGCAATGAATGTCGACATTTGTACCATGTCGACATACCTACTCCACTTATTGCACAATGTCGACATACCTACTCCACTTATTGCAAAATGTCGACATTCGTACCATCTTTTTTTTGTCTATATAACTCCGACTGAGTTATCAACACCAAATCCACTAATTTCAAATGTCTAGCCGACAATTCCCCTCCTTTCTAGTTAAAATCTACATTGGAACTTCGGTAAGATACTCCCCCGAAGTCGGTGTGGAGTTCGCGACCGAATGCCTCTGGCAGTTTACAGGTAACGGAGCGACTACTTTCGCCATTACTAAAGAGGTAATAAGGAATGAATGGAATGTGAGTTATCCTGAATTAGCTGGGTGCCCTCTTCAAATCCAATGTCGTGTGAACATCGGGATAGGTCCGACGCCTAATTACTTCACTGTGATGACAATTGGTGACGAAACGTCATGGAGATTGGTGACGCGTATGTCTCATAGAAGACAACCATATATTCTTGAACTTGTCGTGACGCCAATTACTACCATTCCGGACAATGATGATGACGAATTCATTCCGCGCGAGAGTATGGCACCTTTATTTTAGTATGACAATCTTTCTTGCAATTTCATTTCATATGATATACTGATTTTATTGCAGTAATGCTTAAAAGGACTACTGGCGCTACAAGTGTCACTACAACAAACGCTACTAATGTCACTGTTTATTGCGTTTGTAATCGTTAAATTTTCTACTAGTTTTTAGAATATTTCTGTATCGCTTAGTTGTACTAGTTTATTAGTTGATATTTCATTGAAATAGGCCAATGAATATTTTATGTACTAGTTATTTGTAATAGGCCTATGAATAAAAGGCCTATGAATATTTATGTACTAGTTATTTGTAGTAGTTTATTAGTTGTTAAACTACTGAAATTTGTTCTGTTTTTTCTTAAATTTTTTATTTTCTTTCATTATTGTATTGTTCAAAAAAATGTACGGACTAATATTATTAGCAACAACAAAATAAAATAGTTATAATAGCACAAGAATTAATAAAAAAAATTGCAAGTTTTTTATATACAAATATTCATACTACCGCATAAAATCATCACAAAATCTGCTAAATTTATAATAGCACGTGAATTGCAACAAACATTAATTACAACATTAATTTTGAATCATATTCACAACAAATTTTGCGCTAATTATAATATCACAAATAAGGAACTATCAAATTAAATTATGTTATAAAATTAACCTAAAATTTCATAATAAATTACCTAATATTTCATAATTATTTACCTAATAATTAACCTAAAATTTCCTAATTATTATCAACAATTTTCATAA
Source organism: Eleocharis quinqueflora (assembly GCA_964058865.1). Taxonomy (NCBI): domain Eukaryota; kingdom Viridiplantae; phylum Streptophyta; class Magnoliopsida; order Poales; family Cyperaceae; genus Eleocharis; species Eleocharis quinqueflora. The sequence goes on from CAXKVX010005091.1 coordinate 7,205, forward strand.
TAAATTACCTAATATTAGTAATATTAGGTAAAAATAAAATTATGATAATAATTTAGTAATATTATTTTATTTTTATTATATGTAATTAATTTAGTAATATTCTATTATTCTAAATTAATCTGTTAATTTTTTAATTATTATTATTGCATCATTTTTTGTAAGTAATTAATTCATTAATATGTTATTATATATAACTAAACTATGAATATATTTATTAGTAATTGATTACTATCTGTTGTGATATTGGTACAATTTTTTGATAAATACCATGCAATTTATTAATTACAAAATTTCTGTAAACTAAAACTAAATGGTACTTTTGCAAAAATACCCAATATTTTGTACAAATATAATTTCACCTTCAAAAAATCTTATCATGGCAAGAGATGACATTTTATTATACTAAATACCTACATTTTCTATTATTATTTTTTTAAACTAACTAATTTAACTAATTTATGAGTAAATTCAAATTTAGAAAAAAATTGAGAAAATTACCTTAAAAATTGCAGATCTGAATTTCAAAGTAGTTTTCTTGAGTTTTTATGCGATCCTAGCTTCAAAATGAACGAAGATGGCAAAAATTTTTTGGTTTTTCAGCTTGGCAGCAGAGAGGAGGAGAGGGGAACGGAAGAGAAATGGTAAGAGGAGAGACGAGAATTGGAGAATGACAGGGGTTTAGAACCCCGGGATTTTATTTCGGAACAAATCAGAACAAAGGCCGGGGTTTCAAACCCCGGCAATTAAAGGGGAAGGGAAAAGCCGGGGTTTGAAACCCCGGGAATTCAATTGAGGTGAAATGCCGGGGTTTGAAACCCCGGCCAATTCTTTTTTTCGTAAATTCTCCCGCATCTTATCTTCAAAATCAGATTGCCAAAGGAGAGCCTGCTCCGGCCTAGTAGTAACTTGTACAAGTAACAAAATTTCTTAATCTTCACTCTTTCAACAAATCAGGTAGATGTTCCATCACAAATGTAGATCAAACTAATAAAACGATCACTAATTTTCACACGTGTTTCAGCCTGATTATCCTAATAACTTACTGAATCCGGCCGAGCTTCTCATCTACCGTGATAGACTCCTCGGAAAGAACGCTCAGCTGCTCCAGCGAGTAGGGATGCTCCGGATCCCTTATATCCCTCACAGTATCTAACAAATCACGCAAATAAAAAGAAAATAGGATCAAACTAAAGCCTAATCCGGGGCGAAATTATCGAAATTAGGGAAGAAATCTCTGTTGATTCACCGAAGACATCGAGCGCGTCGAGTACATCATTGTGATGGAGATGGCAGAGATGATGTGGAGGATCGTCGGCGCGCGAGAGGCGATCCCTCCGCTCGTGCACCACTGGGTTTGCGTTGATCATACCCAGTGTCATCTCTCCCGCACTCTCTCTCTTTCTTTCCTGCGCTTGCAAATTGGGACAACGGGTCAGAGGGGATTAGAGCGACCAGCATCCTCTGCACCAGTCAATCCTAACCGTACGATTTGATCCAACAGTCTAGACAAATGACATTTGTAGAAGTTAAAAAACAATTCTGACCGAGATTTTGTTCCATTTCCGGGTCGCCTCTTTTTTCTTTCCGATCTGTCTATTGGATAATTCTCCCAAAAATCAAAGTTGCCATCTCTCTCGCGTCAGGGCATACATTGGCCCAGTTTTTTACCGATATGAAGGTAATTACAATGCTTAATTCTTTCTTCCCTGGTTGAATCTGTTAATGCTTTTCTATGATATGCTTTGAACATGAACATCAGCCGTTACTGGAGAGGAAGAGCATGGAGATGTTGCAATTTCACATTCAGTGTTTGTATCACAAAGCAATTTTCTTGCAATTTCACAGTTTTATTATCTGTAATCTGAAATTAAATAAGCAACTAACAAAGTTCTAAGTTCAATTTAATGCAAAGAGGGGAGAGTAGATTACTAGATCAGAACAGCCAAGCAACCAACCAGGAAAATCAGAAGAGGAAGGAAAGGAGCATTCAACAGAGGATAGTTGGAGGCCGGAGCATGGCAGGAGGCAGAGTTCGATTCAGAGCTAGCTGGTGAGCACCTGAGGCTGAGCATCGAACTGGACTCGCGCGAAGTCCAGAACGAGAGCGAATCAGCAGCGGAGCGTGAGGGGCAGAAATAAGGGCAGATCTCGGTCAGGATTTTTTTTAAAAATCTGAATATGTTATTTGTCTAGACTGTTGGATCAAATCGTACGGTTAGGATTGACTGGGTGCAGACAGCACCCAGTTTTAACTTGGTGCAGAGGATGCTGGTCGGGGATTAGAGTATTAAAATAACCCGCTGAGAAGCTCTGAGCTGTGGTCGCTTAACGGTTTTTAAAAAATATTTAAGAGTAATAATACCCAGTGTCATCTCTCCCACATTCATGCTCAAGCTTTTAAAAAATATTTAACGGCCATTAACGGTGAGGTGGTCGTTTAACGGTTTAACGTTAAAACGGTGTTATACGAAAGTTAAATAAAAAAAACGAACAACTATTTTTTATATATTATTCATTTATTTCAGATCAAATTATGGTGCAAACATGCATATTTTTTTATCATCTGTATGATTGTATGTAACTATGTACTATATAATATTTAAAAATATTATTAACATTTCTGTTTTTTGTTTTCATCATTTAAAAATATGCATGATATGATCTGATATGTTTAATAATTAGGATTTATGATGTATTTTATTTTGAGAATGTACTTTAATGTTTGTTTTTATAAGCTCCACTATCTAATTGCATAAGTCGCACCAACATAATAATATATCATACCAGTATCAATATAATACAAAAGGCCAATATACTCAAGCAATCAACACTTCATCATAACACTGGTAACTACCCGACTAAGTTAAATTTGTTGATTCAAAAGTGTAGAAATTCGTTCTGATGCATGTGATAGAATTCGCCGGTTGATTGCTTATGTATAATTAGTTATGTTAGAGTAGAACTATTTTAGAGATCATATGACTAAACATGCGGATTTTTACTCTTGTAAATTAAAAAAAACGATTTTAACGATAACCAAATAAAACAGATTTGAACGATTTAATCCAAGTTAAAACGGTTAAAACATAGAAAACAAGAAAAAACTAACCGAAGTTAAAACGATAATTTCCAAAAAACTTAAAGATTTTTTTTCAAGTTAAAACGGTTAAAACTAAATTTTTTAAAAGCCATCTCATTCTCATTCCTTTTCGAAAAACAAAAAAAACTAATCGAATTCTTCTTCGATTTGGTATTAATTTTGAACCAAATTTTGAGAGAATACGATTTTTCTTGTTCCAAAAATTTATTTTCTCAACAGATGCCAGAAAAGGACCATCGGGAACGGGAAGTCCGTGGGTTGGCACGAATTCGGATCCTCTGTAGTAAATATAATTTTTGTATTTGTCCGCTACAGTAAATCAATACAAAACATACTGTTTTGTGATTCAAACCGTTGTTCAGAACATAGAAATGATGTTCGTGATTCAAATTCAACGGTTCAAATTGATTCACTCAAAATATACGAAATAAAGTAATAGAAGATTCAAATTCGGATGGGCATGAGATGAAATTACTTTTTGTTTACTTATTTTACTTTCGGCTGGACGGATTAAATAGATTCCGCCTGTCATTGAGAGTGCACGTGATCCGAACAGATCACTGGAATACTGTATCATGTCTGTATAATTACTTGTTTGTAATGAATTTTATTTTATTAATAAACACAGAACTTAAACAAGTACATAATAAAAATTGAAGCTAATAATCCATTCAAATATATTAAATTATTCATGAACTTAGCTTTATAATCCATTAAAATTATGAACTTCAAAGTTCATATTAATGCTGATAAATCTGTTCTAATCCATAAGTAGCACATTAGAGTTTCAAGGCTATATATTCTGCATATTTTAGATAGGTCGTTTATCCAATTTAATGCCATTTTGAAATAACTAATAGAAACTACCATTGATATTCCAAAAAGCTCTCAATTGGTGGCTACTTAATTTTCAAGCCGTAAAAAATTTACTACACAATCCATCTAAACATAGATATCCGTGATGTTGTACTACATAATATCACGATCTAATAAACTATTTTACTCGTGTTAATTTATCACAGTGGCCATATAGGTTTGTTCTCGATGTAACCGATCTCCTAATTGAAATCACACTTTTTGCAAAATTGCTGAAGGCCGATTCTATCAGTCGGATGAGAATTTCCATCTAAACATAGATATCTACGTTGTCTCAAATTTTACCGTGTGTTAACCCCACGAAATTGAAAATTATACAAGAATACACTGGACTAAGTCTCCTAGGTGATTGACAAGTCAGCCTGCTCTTCAATAATATGGTAAACCTCTGGCATATTCTAAATCATAGGCAACAAACCGTAGGCGAAAGTATCCCGAGCAACAAAAATCATTCTCCAACCTTTAACTTGTATGTCGATTCAATTGTCTGGGCAAGACAAAATTTTGACAGGAGCTGAGCACAATCTGTCAAAATATTCAATGTATAGCAATGAAGGCACTTTAAGCTGACAAATAGCTCAAGCATAATCAGTTTTAAGATGCAGAATCAGTTTTAAGGCTCGCTGCACCATGACGTCTTTCCTTCTTATAACGAGACTGGTCAGGGTCAAAACCTCCTTCATCGGCTCCATAAACAGCCCAGGAAGGTGTCTTGGCCATGTAGTCTTCACTCTTAAATGGTTTCCCAGATGCCACCTAAAACAGAATACAACAGTAGTTCACTTCTAGCAGGCATAAAAAATTCAGTTTGCATTATGCTTCGCGCATATTTTAGAAAGGAAGAACCCTGTTGTTGAACAATAAGTCAGCAAAAAGCCTGACATCTATGAAGGTAAGGTCAAACCATTCAATTACCTACTGGACAGGTAAGTGCAATTAAGCTTGGTTACCGAAATTTGTGTCGATCAGTCCTTAGTTGCATAATTTTACACTCAAAGTAGACCTCAACTAATCAAACTACCAAGAAAAGACAACAAAGTAGTGACAACATATTAAGTACCACTACTATCATGCTACAAGCTCTTGAATTCAACATACCAGTTGGTGGAAGCGGTCGTAGTTGATCCATGTGTACCAATTTCCATCGATCTTGAACTTGTTGACCTTTGCGAGAAGAACACAACATGAGTGTACATGCTCGCATGCCACCTCATACAAACCATTGCTTTTGAATGCCAATGCTTCTGAGAAGGATTTCACATCGGTGTGCCATGGGACATTCTCCATAGTCAGTTTTGAGGTTGCTGTTCTAGTAAATTTAATGCATTCAATAAAAAAATTAAACGAGGAGAAAACAGCTATAGGTATTTTCTTAAAGTAACTTGATTTATCCTACCATAATGGCCATCCTATGTTTGCACAAAGATGCAATTGCAGAGAACATCTTGTATAATGTGATTCCAAATACTAGTAGAATTCATCTCTACTGATCCCAAATGAAGGGCATATATTTTGCTTTTAGGAACCATTCTTGCTAAAAATTGGGTCCTTGAGTATTCATTAGGAAACAGTCCTAATATTTACAAAATCTACCAATAGTTTATGCAGTTTCTCTGGCACTACCCAGTTAGCCTTATCGATGCCGCAGGGTACTCATAATTACATGCCATGCCATTTGAATTGTAATTTGGCACAATCTCTCAAGTCAGGTTGTCTATATATAAAAAAATACTCACGAGCCACAGTAAGTAACACCCTTAATTTCCACAAAGTCTGGTTCGCCTAAGCTTAGCAAACTTGAATATGCATCAATATCATCAGCATTCCAGCCTTTGACCAAAGTCAACCGGTATACTGTTCGCTGGGCCTTATCTCGCAATGCCTTGAGCGAATCCTATAAAACCAAGATGCATAAAATGATTATTTGGGATTTGAATAAAACAAGCCTTGAGTTAGAATTAATCTCTGTTTCTTCAGACAGAGGTAGCTATTTTGGAGAGCATCTCAGGAATAATGAAGTCACTTGTTCTTGCA